>JAUKNK010000108.1:3417500-3455000 GCA_030765055.1 Mantis religiosa | reverse complement strand
AAAGTGGGATTTGTTTAAACGAAAATCACCCTGTGTAGAGACCGCACGAAGATCCAGTGGTTTGATAGCTCGGTTCATTCCCAGGAGACCGCAAAAATGAGATGTGTAGTCTACAATAAGGCGCTGGAGCTGGGTTTCTCCGGGATCTCTGATTCCCTCCGCCATCTCATCCCACCAGTGGTCCATCTTAATTTCATGTATCATCAGTGTCACCGCCTGCGGTGCCGTATGTAGTAAAAGCGGGCGTTAAACACTACAAATTCATTCATTCCCCCTGTGTAGCAGATAACGCGCTGAGCCTCCATATGATATGAAACCATGGAAGAGTGTTACCATTGCTCTGTATTACATGCCAAGCTCCATTAAAAATATTTCGGCAATTCCTGAGTTGAACGTAAGCATTCTAAAATTCTCAAATAAAACTAAAACACGTTTAAAACGCGAATTTTGCACTTAGGCCATATATTATACCCTTAACATCAGTTATGTGTACAGAATAATATATTGCTCGAAAATTTCTATTGGTTTTATTATACCAAAGGCACAAATTTACCAATGAGGGGTTGGGGTGTTTGATACTATGAAGAAACCCAATTCTGGGTTTGCCGAATCGCATGTTAGCTTTGGTTTGAAATTGCGTGCATGTTAACAAGGGTTGCCAACATATTTTGGTGTTTAAAGAGAAAATGCCACAGCTATGTGCTGTACATGAAGTTTCCCAGGGGAACTTCAACCACTGCGGTTTTGCATGAAATGCTTTGATTTAATGGAGTAGCATGTACGTCAGGAATATAAAGAATAAACTTGCTGCAACAGTTATCGCCTTAATGGCGTGTCAACGTTACCAAAAATGGTCCGGAATTCGATTTAGCTCATTAAAAACACAGATCAAATGTGAGCACGTAATTTCATATTCCCTTTCATGAACATACAGCATGCTTCAAACAGAAAGTTCCGCTAAATGAAGCACATTTTTCATAATTTCACAACACTCCGCAGTCTGGATCAAACATCAGTACCTATTTAAAAAGTGATGTGCTACATTCAGAACATTTATGTGTTTATTCTTCTAGAAGCTATTCTTGAAAAAGATTATTCTTCTATCAGCTATTAAACTAGATGAACATTTTTAGAAATCCTGTGATTACACATTTGCTTAAATATCTAATAAGAATAGAAAAATACAGTAAGCTTTTAGCCAAAATCAAATCTTTTAAGAGGTATCTGAAATTCCATCCTCTATATATTTCACTGGGCGGAAAAACCAATGTGTTATGACTTTCCAACTAATGAAAATACAGATACTGAAAGTTCAACACAAATAATAAATGTCTTGTAAACGACTATGTCCAGGAAAAAAATATATTACACATACATTTTGTAGTTTAAAAATCTAAATTTATTATGCGGTAAGATTTTGTCTTATCGCTTATGGTTTGCCATTTAAGCAAAACTCATTCAGAATGAAGATAACTTCATGGGTTGTTCTCAGATAATTCAAGATATACATTTCATTTGTCAGAAAACATATCTCAGCCTTGTGATAAGTTAAAATCGCTAGATTTACATACGTTTGAAGAAATAAAAATGTTCGAAACTTTTTCTATCGAAAGGAAAATTTGATGTGGAGATTTACGTTAAAAAACGCCGAGTTTATCCTTGGAATATGTTAAATGTAAATACACAGTTTCAAGCAATTTAGCTCAAAATTATCCTGATCTTAGATAGACCTGTACTCAAGCGCTGGCATGAAAGTTTTTCTAAAAGTAATTCAGGGAGTCTCAAAACGTGTATTTTGCCCACATCTTAATTTGCAATCTTTGTTTGGAGTGCTGTCTACTGTCCCTTTGTTTAAATCAGCGTGGTCTGAATTTTAAAAGGAGTTACATGGCGTCATATCTAGCAAGGTAGGTAAGGGATAAGAAGGCAAGGCTGTTGCCATGAAAACGTAAACAAAGGTTGTTACATTATCTGTACTGGTGAATCATATACAGTTATTGGTGCTTCTGTGGCTGAAACTTAGCTTCATTGACGTGTGTTGTTAGCTTACTTATACCAAAATGCGTACTTATGAAAGTAAGACTTGGCGGAAGTAAAGGTATACTCATTGTCCGAGTCAAATATGACCTTCGGGTCGGGGTGCTAAACTGCACAGCCAGGCTGAAGCATTTATCTCACAGTAAGCGCAGGTCACAAAATATGTAATTGGGTTGACCGTTTCTAGAACTCCTAAAGAGAAGCAGCTATAGCCAGGTCCATCTCTACTTCTTGGACAGAAGGAGAGCAAGAGCTTCTCCAGTGACGTAACTGGACAGTGTTCAACACAGATTTCCGTTTAGATGCCACTAAGAAGGTGCAACTATACCTATTACATCCGAAAGGAGTATTCAACAACAACTAAATTTCTTTCTTCTCTTCAAGAAGCAGAACTATTGGAAGGCAGTGATAGTTCCTTGAACAAGGTCCCCCATGATGTGGATTTTAAGTTCACAAAATAAATAGCACAAAACTGATATTGAAACATCGAATATTGCAGGAGCCTTTTAAGAGAAACTCAGAACCAAATATTGAAGGAAATAGTGTGTTATAATTGGATTGGTTTGTTCGGAGGGGATTCGGCACCTCGACCAGACTGGACTTTTGTACCTATGTCCCAAGTGGGGCATCCCCGGGATGAAGGTTGAGGCTAGAGGTGGCAGGACGACGGCCGACACCAAGGAGTCACTACAGTACAGAGGGAGAGGTCCCCACAATTTACCAGATGGAAACTTCCTGGCGATGAGTTTAGGAGAATCGTCATCACACCTGCCGCGGTGCCGAAACAGTAACGAGGCCGGTATGGAGACCGGAGGCCGCCTCCCCCGAACAGAGTTCTCCAGACAGGCTTTCACAACCTGCGTCCCACCTGCCGCGCTTCTGAATCGGCCCATTATGCCGGCTTGGAGACCAAGTCCGCCCCGACGGAGGGGAAGGCGTTTTCCTCTGAACATATCATCCCCCTTACACCGCTGAGACTCCTGCTGACACTTCTACCCTGAGAGGGACCACTAGATGAGAGATGATGTGAAATGATAGTACGGGGTGAAATGCTGGAACAGGAAATTTGAGGTGTGTAATTAACCTATCCAGAATTCGCGTAGCGACCCGGGAAATCCTCACAAAACCCATGGATCAGGTATGTCACGGGAATCGAACCCTGGCCTCCAGAATGCGGGCCACAGAGGAAAACGCCTGAATCATCCCGCTCGGTGTGTGGTATAATAGTTATGGTTGTTTACACATTAATTTATTATGTAATATTTACTTTCAACGAATAGTCGAGAAAGAGAGAGACAGAGAGAGAGAGAGAGAGAGAGAGAGAGAGAGAGAGAGAGAGAGAGAGAGAGAGAGAGAGAGAGAGAGAGAGAGGAGAGAGAGAGAAAGAGAGCGAAGAGAGCTTACACCTATGTAGACCCAACAGCGTAGTGAAATCGTATTAACAATAAATTACTTTTAGTTGATAAAGAGCCTAATACAGTTTACATCTGCATGTGTTTGCTAACTAGAAGGCTTGTTTATATATTCCGAGTACTGAGAGGGTAAGGAGAGGTGGCTATGGGTCACTTCCTAAGTGCCCGCCTCGGTATCGTAGTTGGTAGCATGTCTGCCTCACGTTCAAGAGGTCCCGAGTTTGAATCTCGGTCAGGGTGAGTTACCTGGATAAGATTTTTTCCGGGGTTTTCCCTTATCCTGATAGACAAATGTTAGGTAACTCTAAGCTGCATGAACCCCGGGCTCATTTGAGCATCATTTCACCCATTTCATTCATCGCCCGTTATGACTTAACTTTGGAGGTCTTAAGTTGCAAAACAAACAAAAAACACTTCCTAAGTACTTCTTTGCAACATTGCAGCTCTCCAAGTGGAAAAACTCAAAGATGTCACGTGTTTTATTTTGACAATCACTCTGTGCAAACTATTACTACGACAGCTTGTACTTTTCATAGTAATCAAGATTTGTAGGTACAGTTTCATCCTATAATTTGTTGCTGCTATGAGACTAAATAGAGGCAGAAAACGGTATCGAAAGTCAAATGTGGCTACGAGGGAGATTCAAATGGAGACGTTGAAAGTGTGATTCAGCATCGATATTTCGTGATATTGTAAGTAAGCAGTACTATGACCAATGGTGTAAGGAATGCTCAACAGGTGACAGGTGAACGTGAGCACTAAACAAATTCAAAACGTCTGCTTCTTTTGCGAAATGTACTAAGGTACGAAGAACAGCGTTTTGTCAAACGCTTTCTGAGCAGTAAAGTTATGGAACCTATGAAACTCCATCCGCGAATGAAGGTTCAGTATGATGATGGATGCTCATCAGCACAGTAACCGTATGAGTGCAGTAGAATGTTCGGAAATGGCGTGACTTTTGTGACAGCACTCAGCACCGAGGGCCGCCGTCCCGCTTTGAGACAGCCGAGTCTGCAGCTGCAGTTGCCAATATGATAGAAAATCGCCATGTCACGGCGGATGAAATGGCTGGAAGTCTGAATATTAGGCATGGCTCAACATATCACATCATTCATGCTGTGCTTGAATTTTTCAAAAGAGTTTGAAAGATGGGTGCCATGACATCTCACTCCAAAACAGAAAGTGCAACATGTTGACGTCATCAGACTACGTACCGAGTGATTGGATCACTCAAATGGGCGACGAGAGGAAAGAATTTCGTTTCGATGACGACTTAAATAGATTTTTTAAAAGAAATTAACAACAGTGGACGAATTTTGTTGAACAACAGGCAGACTTCGTGGAAGAAAAGTCATTGGTTTTCCAATTGTTCACTAAAATAACTAGTAATGTATTTTAGGTCTTCATTGGCCTGTCCTTGTATATGTTGCCCGTGATGTTCCATAATCCTTTAATAAAATGTCGAAAAAGGTGAACTTAACTTTAAAAATATTAAAAGTAGTGAAAGACTGAAATCAATAATAACTGATATCTCGATTTTGTCTGACGTCAAAGAAAACTTTACTTCAACTAAATTGTGTGTTTTAAACAAAATTTACATGTTTTGTGTAGCGAACTTATGGTGTACCCTTTAAAGAAGAGTACATAAAATCCCTTTGTAATGAAGAGGTCGTCAGGAGCTCTGCTCAGAGAATTCAGGAGATATATTTTATTGGGATGCAAACATTTTAAATACATGGTTTTTAATCAAATTCATCAGAACCATTTAAAAAGAAACTAAATATAGTAAGGAACGCAGTTTGGCGTGGAGGTGTTCTTGATGTTCTCTTTTTTGTATCTTTGAAAAATACTGATCTTATACTTAAAGATTGGTGTTCGTCCAGCGTTTCAAAAGTTATTGACTATGTTCACAGACACATGTGCACGCCTACACATACGGACCCTCATGGTGGTCCCTCTTCCAGAAATGTTATTTCTGTATTCAAGAGACCTCGAATCATGCATTCTCCCCAGGGACATACTACGGTGGGTACTGGATTGGCGCTTTCGGGATTCCGATTGGGTTTCTCTAAGAAGTGAGAGAGCCTACACTAAACGCCGAATCAACTTTAGTCCACAAGCGTGTTACACTAGCTACTGGATACCTTGCTGCAGTCGGTTTAAGGGACACAATGCATGTGACGTTAGAGGGGGGTCGTAGGTTCAGACTGAATAACGCGTAATTCCCAGCCTCTGAGCACTGTGTTTGGTGTGTTTGTATCTACTGATTAAAGTCAGTCCCGGGGAGGGTCCATTGTATGAGCTGATGCACTCCTGAAGGTAATTGGGTCCCTCTGTCTACACACTGGGAAATGAGGCCCTGAGGTAAGCAAGGTCCAGACCAGAAATATCCCATAGGTCTGGCTGGTGCTCAGACATCGGAGACATCTATAATGGTGGATGAATTCATTTTCATGATGCAAGGAAAAGCTTCGAACAAAATCGCTAAACTGCTGGGACTTTGCAAGTTAAAGACCATTCAATCAAAATCGTTAATTTCGTTTCAGGGAAAATACAATCATTGGAAAAGCGTCCCACATTTCGGAAAACATTTCCGGAAATCTTCGTGTGAAAATTTTAAAACATCTATAAACTAAATATAAAGTGTGACATTTACCCGACATTCCATTTTTGAGTTATGTTGTTCACCAACATTCACACACTCAACGACACAGATAAAAGATATTTTCCAGGGCCTCTCGAAATATATACATCAGCTGAAATCTAAGTATGGATATTTTTGGGAGGTTACATACCTACTACTTAAGTGGTCCGGAATATAAAAGTAAACTCTGTTGGATACTCTCACATGCTTTGCAAAAGGTTTTACATGCTTTGCATATGTACAAATCATTCTACACAAATTGTTTTATCTATTTCAGGTTAATCCAGATAATCGTGTGTAAAATGGCTTTAATATTGTATTCCACTAAAAGTAATCTGGGAATTGGAGAATATATTAGGCTTAAGAAATGGTCAAATATTTTAAGAGGTTTTCGCTGTGATGGCTTAATATTCTAATCTCCGTACAGCTAGGACATGAAAAAGCGAATAATGACTTCTTGTGTGAGAAAAATATGAGTTTTTGAATTTATGCAACGTGTTAAGCAACTTATGGGACTTAAACCCTTCTTAAATGCCTTCTGATGTATGATCTGCAGAACATTTTATAGAGAAGATGCAGATAACTCAGTGCACAATTGTTGTATGTTACAGAAAGCAATCCTTATGCATGTCGATTCCAAAAACATCATACCCAGACACAGAGGATGCAGTAGTGATGTTATTCGAGTTTTACTTATTAGCGTACATTCGCACACACCTTTAAACACGCCCGTGAAGGAACAACCTTTCACTTGCATCAGTTGACAATATCATTGGAATACAAAATGGCAGATCTACATAGTGGGTTCAATTTGATTTTATTCTTTAGCCAACACGTGATTCCGTTGTACAGCTATGTCAAAAACTGCTAAGAATTAGGTAGATTGTTTTCGTTGCTGTGACAAATTACGGCAGTTTTTATCTTCTACAGAAAATGTAATGGCGGATGCAGTTTTTTGTTTGTGCTAGAACTACTAACACGATCTCAAAACACTGTATGAGGCTGTAAAAAGCGTCTACAGATTTGAGTTGGAGGTGGGATGTCTGCGATAACTTATTCGTATAGGAACCTTCCCTCTCAAGGTAGCGTTGACTAAATAGAATGAGACAGATCACTTAACCACTCTGTCAGTTTAAGTTTGGTTCAAATCCTGCGTGATCAATTCAAAAATGTTATTACCCTTTTTTTACTTCTTGTGCACCATAATTAGATATTTTAATACAAACAACATTTCATAACATTACAGGCGTTTACAGTAATAGCCATGTTCTCCAGTGGTAGATAGTTATAAATGTATACTTAGTAGTAGATATTTTATAATGATCGGCACTGTGCCTGACCCACTCAACCAAGTTTCGAATATTTCACAAATGCACAGTGAAACACAAGATTTCGGTATGAAACAAAAACTACTGATCTAATGTCGTCGACATGCTCCTAAAATGAAATACAGCTACGTAACATGGTTTACACCACAAGATAAGGTACAGATAATAAGGGTTACATAGTTAAACATGATCCCTAATAAAAGATAGAGATAGCCCGTAGTTACACTTTAAAGGGCAAGAGCCTCTTCTACCTGTCAATAGGGTACTTATATCCGATAGGATAGGGTACGCAACTTATATGGTGAGCTATCCCTGCAGTTCCCAAATTATCGGATTGTAATTCTTGTATCCTTGGCTCACAGAAGAACCAATGGCAACAATAAATAAATTAGTAACTAAACTGGAAACAATAAAGACTTGGTGAAAGGAAAGAAAAAAGGAATAGAAGAAATGTGACGTCGTTTCGAACCCAGTCTTTACATTAGCATAACCCAGCAGTTAATTAACCCACTCGACCAGCTGTGACGCCTTCTATGTCGCTCTCTGGGAAAGTATTCGCTTACCACCTTGCTAGTAAAGTCTTTTTCATACATGACAAGGCGTCGTTTATTTAAAATTGTCGTAGATTCTTGGTCCTCATTCAGGCTGTAAGTATTAATGCTTGGTGTATACAGCACCGAATGTAAGAGCAAGGCTGCACTAACGACTTTTGGGCCTAAAGGGTAAATTTTTTCACATTAGACTATAAACTACGGGTTGCATAGATTAAAAATGCATAGGGGCAGCTGACTCACCTGGTACATATAGTAGGAAGAGTTGTCTGTTTCTTAAGGCTGGCCAGTTAAAGAAAAGTCATAAAAAATGAAAAGGTGCTGCAGAGGCTATTACAAAAAGTTCCGGATTAAATTTCATTTGGAATTAAAGCTTCTTAAATATATGGTATTGTAATAAAAGTCTCTAGCGCCAGCAACAGAAGATGAACATTTTAGAAAAGCTGTTCTATATAATGGGTGGTCTGGCCGTGGACGAGGGGGATTTTCTCGAAAATCACTGTATCGCACCCCTGGAAAAGCTTCAACTCAAGTGCCATATTTGATATCTAATCAACTTTTCTGTTTTTATAAAAACTGTTCTCACACACACGCGCATATACTCACACCGGATACACACATACAAAAGGACCTCTTTTTGGATCCATTTGACTTGGTTTAGAATTTTTGGCTGTAATACGGTATCTTCTCCACCTATGTACATGGTAGAGTAGATAAGTGATAAGGACATTCTTCAAGTTATACGAGTTATAATTATTATTATTATTATTATTATTATTATTATTATTATTATTATTATTATTATTATTATTATTATTATTATTATTATTATTATTATTATTGTTATTATTATTATTATTATTATTATTATTATTATTATTATTATTATTATTATTATTATTATTATTATTATTATTATTATTATTATTATTATTATTATTATTATTATTATTATTATTATTATTATTATTATTATTATTATTATTATTATTATTATTATTATTATTATTATTATTATTATTATTATTATTATTATTATTATTATTATTATTATTATTATTATTATTATTATTATTATTATTATTATTATTATTATTATTATTATTATTATTATTATTATTATTATTATTATTATTATTATTATTATTATTATTATTATTATTATTATTATTATTATTATTATTATTATTATTATTATTATTATTATTATTATTATTATTATTATTATTATTATTATTATTATTATTAGTAGTAGTAGTAGTAGTAGTAGTAGTAGTAGTAGTAGTAGTAGTAGTAGTAGTAGTAGTTATTTTAGGAAAAGTATGTATTCGTTAGCCTAATTCATAATACGCTTACTGCCTGCTTATTTTTTAAATCACACAAGTAAATGTTAAGATTATAAGCTGAAATAGAAAAGGAATTCTAACAACATTTGTAAGCTTTTGCTTTGAATCTCAGAAAAAGCAGAAAGACAACGTACTATTTCAGGAAATTATTACACAATATTTCCATTTAGCCGGCCAACAATCTATATTGTGGTAAAGGACCACTTAATTTTGCTTGGAAAGCTTTTATATCAAGGCAATGTTTTATTACGTACCTTAAACGTGCGGTATAAGACTACCAGCTTTACTTCCCTACCGAAGGAAGCCAGTTGGAGGATGTTTTACTCCACACAAATCCACTATCCGCGACCTTGGGAACCAGACTGCATCACGATACCCCTAGAACATCTAGGATGACATACATAATAGCCTAGGGCATATTTCATATATCAATAATTCCGTCTTAACACTTTGCTTTTCACAGAAATTACTCCACTATTCACCATAATGTCCGTGTTACTGAACAATTAGCACACGCTCTGAAGAATAAAGAGATCGAAATATTGTCACAGTAGCAATGACCAGTAAAACACATACTAATTATTTAGGAAGGAACTAAGGATCCTAATCATTTAGGATCTAACAAGTTGAAGAATAAATTAAAGCTGAATATCGTGTAAGTGATGCTGTATCTGTGTGTAATCAGTCTGAAAAATGAATTAGAGCCTTTTCTTAATTCTAATATCTCCTGAATTCGCGTAGGTATTTAGGTATTTGACAGACAAAGGTATGCTACATAAGATCTTTATATATGGTATTCCGGATTATATGTATGGTGTCATTTTCAGTCTCTTCGACACATGGTACATTTTCAGGCGGATATTCAATAGGCTCAGACACTGCTCAAGGTGCTATCCTGAGCTCAAAATTATTAACCTCCACACTTGAGATATAATTACAACATCCTTGACACACCATATAGCAATCACGGTCCTAACCGTGTAGCCTTGAAATCATCTTAAGGCTGTTTTGGAAAGCATGGTAACCGGCATAAATTAACCGAATTAACAACACCAGGAAGGAATGATTTTCACGCTTTTACACCAACCAAATTCTTCCCCCATTAATACTAGCAAATGAATCATCCACGACTGGAATAAATACCAGTTAAAAGTGTTTGTGGTGCTTTGACTAAGGATTTATATTTCCCAACGGATTCTGATAGACATAAATATAACTTCGTTAATCCTATGTTCTCACTCAATTCTTAACTGGACGTGTCAAATTTTCAGTTTACTATTTCGATTCAAAATCAAATCCACCTCTGATTGTATTTGTTGAAATGACCTTCAAGATGTCCCTCACACGTTATTTTATTGCCCCTTTTTCTGTTTTGAACGATATCAACTTGAATTACGGCTTCAATCCTTAAGATACACTTTTTCAAAACCACTTATACATATTTTGATGAATTGCAAAATTTATCAATATTTCATGGCTTTCTGTAACAAAATATTTCTCAAGCTAAAGGACTCATTTTGATGTTTACTGTTTGACAACTTGATATTGTATTTGGTTATGTTTTTTTAATTTTATTACATTCAATTTATAATTTGTAAACTACGTTCCTCATATACCTTTGGGTAAGATAGGAGTTACAAAATTGTATAACAAATAAATAAACTGATTAAATGCCTTGTAAGCACCGGAACGAGACTGTAAAAAATCTCTGAGTCCACAATTAACTTAGAAATACAGTAAGTATCGCTTTAGTTCAAGAAAGAACTTAACCGAAGATGTTCTTTGAAGTTTTAACAGTGCTTTCTAATTTATCTGGGGCTGCTCCAACCACTGTCTTTTTTGCTTGATCTCTGTGGAATGGGGTCGCTTCAGATGATATTAAACTAATGTAATCATTATAAAATAAAATAAGTATGCTAAACGTTCAGCATATTTGAATTGAGCGTGTATTTAAATGAAAAGTATTTCCAAAGATCTCCAATTAAAATAAAAAGAGGTTACAATATGAGATGACATTCTTGTGATCTTTAGGTGAATATTGTAGAAAAGACAAAGTCAGGAATAAAACAAATTGAGTGGCGATATTAATATATTCTATTATTATTATATTCTATTATTCTATTATTTTTATTATTTTTTATTATTCTATTATTACATTATATTATATATTATTATTCTATTCTATTATTCTATTATTCTATTCTATTATAATATTAATAGATATATTCTATTATTTGTTAATATGGAGGAACACAGATTACGTTAAGTTTCTCTGAAATATAAGCCAAGAGGGGGACTTGAAACCGGAAGACCAGAAGGAATATGAAGCCTTGGTACCGGTGGCCCAATCCTTATCTATCATGATGACAATGCTGATGTACTCCTGATTCAGTATCATCTGTTTAATGACTAGGCCACGGTGTTCGGTGTGTTGCAGCTGGGCAGTAGAAGCGCTATTTATGGAACTTTCTCCCGACACCAATAGGACTGCTCATGGGTTCCCCCTCTGTGAGCTTCCTGAGCAGAGCCCCCGTTAGGAAATCCCAAGAATTTCGGAGCCTCATGACGGGACTGACGAGAGGCAGATGCATTCAATCTGGAAAGGTTAGAGACCCAGTTCACACTTGCGCAATTTGTCTCCCAGTTCTTGGCTCCCTTACCCTCATTCTGCTATCGCAAGGATCACGTTTAAAGCACAAAAGGCCATAGTGGCCTACATGCGGTCCGTCGCATGTGTCTCTATTTTTAGCTTCTCCAACATTCTCCGTAATCTTGCAGGCGTAGTCCACTGCCCTTTGGAAAAGACGTAAGGACATCACACACATCAAAACCATGGATTATATATTGCATTAATTAATCCTGCAGTAGACACGTAGTCTACATAAGTCTACACGCATGTTTCGAGTTGTTTTACATCAACACCTGTATTGCGCGCGCACTCCCGCTTCTTAGCACGCTTTTGTCTTCACAATCAGTACTTCAGTTGGTTTTGAAAGTGACAGGCTTTTGTTATTGACTGCTGTCTTACGTTGGTGTACCACTGTAGACCACGCGCCTAGTCGCGTTGCGCATTAGGTAAGTGTTGTATGTTTACTTCATATGACTAGTTATCTATATCTGCCTAGAATTACTGTACCTTTTATCAAGAATATTATTTCTATGAATTTATTTGTATGTTGTTTACAGTTTAACATTATGGCGGCTGTAGAAAAATTGTTGCATGAAAAGAAACTAAATTTGTTGGCACTCTTTGAAAGAATAAAGTTGAGATTGCTCCAGAATTCTTACCAAATAGAAAAAACTGAACAAAATTCATCTCTTTTAGGATTTAGAGAAAACTGTACATGCATTCTAATGTCCTAAGATAAATAAACCTGTGTTGGCTACATCCAGTATACATCACGATGGTTGCATTCATGAAGGAACAGGAATACAAAGAAAACCTGAAATTGTTACTTGTCACAATATGGTAAATGTTTCAGTTGAATTAGTGGACAGCTATGTCAAAAATACTATGTGGCCCGTAACGCACGACCACTAGCTCATGGTAATTTTTATGACCTTCTAAATATTTCTGCAATTAATGCTCTTTGCATTTATAAAGCAAATACTGGACACCAACAAATCAAACAAAAGACAGTTCATTGAATATTTGTCATGGGAACTTGTGAAGCCAAGATAGAATTCAAATCTACACTTCTTCAGCTTCTTATATAAATAAAAAGGCATGCAAGACTGCTTCTAGAAGTTCAAGAGTCAGTGAATGGTCATCTTTATGTGAATCAAAACCATGTTGACCATTGCTATATTTGTATAAGAGAACGCAACGTATCAACCCGGCGTTTCTGTTCAAAGTACTACAAACACAGGTACAGAGATCATTGAAGGACGTTTGTTATAGCTGTATAAAAGCAGAGTGATGTAAAGTATTAATGTTTGTAAGTTCTTGCAGCTTTTTCAAATACATTAAAGTTTTGATAATGAATTTAAATTGTATGTGCATTATAACAATTATAATCTAATGGAATGGTCTATTTTTCTACTATTAAAATGCCCGTATGTTATTTTTATTACTATGGCTGTTCTCTGAACCTCTATTCCAACTGTTAAAATACTGCTTTGCATTGTTAATGATTTCATGGTGATTTCGCTGTAAATTACTTCCTCCAATAATTCCAATACAATCATAATTAAAAGCATAAAATAAAATGCTCTACAACTGTAGATCACGCGCCCAGTAGCGTGACGGTCAATCACGCGCCTACTGTAGAGTTAACAATTTTTGCTTTCTTCAAGGACGCGAACTCGGTTTGTCGCATTTCATTATTGCTATTATTTTTTTTTCTATGTGTGTCACAATAGTTATATTGCGCGAGCTAACTGATGGATCCATAAAACCTTGAAAAATCTCCCTGCTAGAGATATTTGAACCTGAGTTTCGAACTTGAGGCTCCTTAATGGTTCCTGAAAACTTGTAGCCATTAAATCCTTCTTCGCCATCCAGGATACCATAATATTTGTTCCTGAGATTCTTTGCACTCATGCGGTTCTAAAGCGCGGTGCTACCACCATAATATAGGAAGGGGATGTGTATTATTATATCAGAATAAAGGACCGCATCATAGAGAGCCAGATGGCTTGCAGCATCTTACAGTGTTGGAACTTGTCTGAAGAGTTGAATACACTGCTTCTCTGTAGCGGGGAACTTGGAGAGTTTTATTTGATTATGTTGGTATGGAACTTATAACTATGGGGAGTGGGACAAACTGAAGCCACACAAAGGAAACAAAGGAATGCGTATAGTAACGTAGTAGAAAAGAATTTTATAGCAATTTCTTTTGTTCGCTCCTTCACAATGCTCTAGAACGCTTTCACAATGACATCTTAGTTCCTATAGGTACTTCCGCATTTGTAGAATAAATAAATAAACACACACTATGTTTCAGAGTTCGCACTCATATGTACTGGGGCAACTAACATCTATGAACAGCAACACGCTTTACTAATCAACGGATACATGTTGTGTTCCATCTTGTTACATATTTACCTCAATATGTCCATCATTAAAATCTAAAAATCCCTAATTTTAGGTCGATGTATTTGAAAAGTTAATCCAAAAATAAGTACTTGTTATATAATGTGACGCCGGACTTCATAATTTTTTATAAATTAATTTGAGAGATATCACTGTTCATTTCATAACTGTTTTCACAACATCCGCAATGAGCATTTTTGTTAAAAAGATTACGCTAACAATTTTTAATAGTATATAAATAAACTGCAGAAGCACACTTCTAATTATCCTAATAGTTTGGAGAGACATAAACACTGAATATGAGGATTTACTTTTTTCTTCTTTTTTGCTGTTGAGAAAATCATTTCAAAAATTTCCGGATCCATATTTGTATAAATTTTCCAATACCTATTCTTTTTCAACAGCACATCGTTATTCGTGCATTTATCTGCAGATGTAAACAAAATGGAGTTTCATAGGCATTATTTAACGACCAACTCTAAAATTTTACTATTGTTTAAGATATTGTACCTACAACGAAACTTGTAAGTAAACAATTTGTTTAATTGCCTATCTAGATTAAACTGAAACAGTCGACAGTCTGACAGAGTCGACAGTCATTTGAGTGGAACATATCGGATGTTTTTGTCCAATTACTAATGAATATATGTAAAATTCCATTCAATTATACTGAAAAATACATCGTGAGCAATTATTCTATATAAGTATGTGCCCAGGGATAAGAACCCAAAAAAGAAGAGTTCAAAAGTCGAATGCTACATTCACATGAATTCCTCAAATCATTCTTCAACAACATTATTCCTACTAAACCATATAGTTCTAGCTGCTTCATTCTAATAGAAATAAATATTTACCGAAATGCCACTCAGGAATACTTCCTTGTCGATACAATGCCTACAGGTGAATGCGGAACGCATAGGAGTTGGTGGCTACGTGATAACGTTGAAATTCCTTCACTTCCCATGACTAGAGAAGAAAAAAACCAATGTCAGTTTCATATTACAGGAAAATACTTAAGTGTCTCAAAATTAAAATAATATCGAGAAGTACTTTGGAATTAGTTAACTCTACAAACAAAAGTAAATGAAAGAATAAAAGAAAGAACAAATAAAGAAAGAAGAATGAAAGACAGAAAGAGAAAGAAAGACAGAACGAAGGAAGGAAAGGGAGAAAGAAAGTAAGATAGAAAGAGAAAGAGAGAAAGAAAAACAGAAAGAAAGAGAGAAAGAAAGAAAGAAAGGACAGAAAGGTAGGAAGAAAGAAATAAGAAAGACAGAAATATATAAAGAGAGAGAAATGGAGAAAGAATGAAGGAGAAAAAGGAGAGAAAGGAGGAAAGAAAAAAGCAAGAGAAAGAGAAGGAAAAATGAAAGCGACAGAAAGAGAGAGAGAGAGAAAGACAGAAAGAAGGAAGGAAAGAAAGAAAGAAAGAAAGAAAGAAAGAGAGAAAGAAAGAACGGAAGACGGGAGGGTGGAAGACTGGAAGGAAGTAAGGAGGGAAGGACGGTAGGAAGGAAGAACGGAGGAATGGAAGGGAATTTTGACATACCTTTGTCCTGTTAGCAGGGTCTTTGAACGATATCTTTTGTTATACAGAAGAGTTTGTTTATCTCTTAGGTTTACCAGTTATATAAAGGCTATTCAGAACGAAGAGATCTTCAGGGGCGTCCTCAGAAAATCCAAAATGTTCTTTTCATTCATACGAGGGTATCGTAGAAATAGTGTTTTAATGGACACCATTAGAAGTTAGTGATGCACTAGTATCCTTGGAGGCTAAACACCAAGTATGGTAGTTAAAAAGTTCGCTTTTGCTTTTTGTTTTCAAGTTATTTCTAATTTCAAGTTATTTCTAATTTCAAGTTATTCCTCGATAATATTTGAGTTTTGAGATAGTTAGGTATTTCTGCAATGGGAAGCTGACGTTTTTTTTTCCTTCGCAGACACACACGCACGGCATACAAATACAGGTGTACTCGTTTCTAAAGATGCTTTCTATGCACAAGAGGCCCCCAAAAATGTATTCTTAGTGAACCCTTGGTATTGAATTTTGGAAAGGAATATTAAAAGTACTTTATTTATTATAAGTATTTATTAGACAAGGAAAAAGTTATAAATGATTGTGCCTTTGCACACTTTCCAAGACATTTAGGTCATACAAAGGACTTTCCTAAATTTTATTCTATTATTTTGAATTTAAAGTGATATTTATAAGATTGCCGAGGTTTAAATGGAATGGTTTATTGAACTTTATACATGCAAATCCACTATCATTTTCTATTGTATTTATTCATGCATACCTTCCTACAGAATTTTTGGAATATAGGCTTACAAAGAGGCATTCAAATCACTATAGAATTCCCAAAATGTTCGTGCAACTGTTTATAAAATCTACTTATAACCATAATAAAGGTGTATAGTGGTTATTAACAATAAGAACTATGTTTAGCAGTTCGGTATTTTTAACTTTTCTTAATAAATGTGTAACCTTAAAATTGAAATTATTTTAAGTGTTGCATTCATACGACTTTCTGTAACTACGATTTACAAACTATTCTCATAAAGCTATCTGTCTCTACCGTACGTAGACGGGCATTTTTGTTTTCGTACGTTTCCTTGCACGTAAAAGCGGCTGAAATGTTGAAGCTGAGGCGATTGTCAAATGTTTAAAAAGCGCATCGCTGTATAGTTTCATACTCCAGTCTTTGCATGATCACCAGTAACAAATGCGATGCGATTAGTAGTAACTCTTTTTTTTAAGTTAGTTTATGTTTTGTCTCTATAAGTTACATATCATATCGCGACATCTTAACATTGAAGTTACATTGTATGGTTTCCAGGTGCTTCTGTGATTTTCCGGGGAACATTGGCTTCTATCCACTGCTGTTGATATTCCTTGTATTCTATGACGTGTTTGACGGTGATGATCACGTTAAAAGTGTTGCATACAGGAGGTAGGGTTTTGTTGAGTAAGTAGCTATGAGTAAGTTTTGTGTGACCAATAGGAAGACAGCTAATGAGGACTTGTTCTCGGCGTTTAAGTTTTGTTACTGCATATGGTTCTCTGTAAGGTGATTTAAATTCTTGGAGTTTGCTGGTAGAAGTATCTAACCAGGTGGATTGCCCGTTGAGGTGTATTATTCTCTTGAGGTATGTGATTACGTCGGTATATGGAGAACTAATGTCTGTTGCTTGTATTGGTAGATGAGCGCTTGTTTGGTTGCAGTGTCAGCTTGTTCGTTTCCGGGAATGCCTTGATGCGATGGGATCCAGATTAAGGTAACACTTCTTAATTCCTAAGGAATTTGCGTGTACAGATTTTGGATTTCTCGTATAATTGGGTTTTCAGTTCTTTGCTTTTGAAGGGCTATTATGGAAGATTGCGAGTCAGTCAGAATTAGATACTGAGAATCATTTTCATTGTTTTTAATATCTTCAAATGATCGTTTGATAGCATATAGTTCAGAGGAGAAGACTATATAAAATTTAGGTAAGGTATATAACATTGTATGTGTGGGATAGACTGCTGCACAAGCACATCCAGTTTTATTTTTTGAACCATCAGTGTAAATATGTGTGTAGTCTGGGTATTTGTGCACATCTCCTTGAAGAGTTGTTGATACATAGATCTGGGTGTTCAGCTTTTAGGATAATTTCTTAATTCATTGTTGACTGGTGGGGTTCTGAACTTCCATGGTGGTATATCGGTTAACATTATTTTAGGTAATATTTTCGGGAGGGAGATATTGTTTTAGTTGAGGTACTGTTTCACCCTTAAGGAAAAGGGCATGGGAGGCTTGAAGATGGTAACTTTTGTTCCTGAAGATATTTTGATAATACATAGGTATATGTGCTTGATTTTAGAGTTGCGTCTGTCTTTAGAGCTTAGGTTATACTGAGTTGTTTCCTTCGAATTTGTAGTGGGAATACATTGGCTTCTATTTGTAGGCTAGTGCTAGGTTTAGTTCAGTAAGATCCTAAAATTATTAGTAATGCAGAATTTTGAACCATGTATAGCATTCTAAGTTCTGTTGGCTTAGCTGAATTATAGACAATAGCTCCTTAATACAATTTTTTCTTAAGATTGACTTATTGTTGCACATTAGCACATGTTGATCTGCCCCCTTCCCCAGTTGTTTGCTGACATTATTTTAAGAATGTTATTTCGACTTAAGCAGTAGTCTTCCAGGGTCTTAAGATGGGGTAACCACGTCAATTTTTCGTCCAATATTACCTACTCCCAGAAATGTAATCGTGTTTACATTTGGTATTATGTTTTGATCTATGAGGAGCTTGATGGGAGTATTTGTTCTTTTGTTTCTTGAGAATATCATACGTTTGCATTTCGTTGATGAAAGTTGAAATCCAGTTTGTTTGCACCACTTATTCTTTAATGAATGGTATTGCCATATGCCATTAAGCTGTATTCAGCTTGACAAACGTTTTGGTGCAGTTCTTTTGTTATTACACTATTGCACTGGCCTATGTCAAACAGACAAAATTCTGAGTCTTTCGAACTGTAAATATTATATTATTTTTACAATGACTTTATAGTCTTTTTAGTACAAAATGGTAAAATCCAAGTAACTGCAGTCAAATGATACCCTATCAATATCCAAGCGTGCCATTACCCGAATGTTTTATTTTGAACCCTCCATGTCCTTTACTATATGCAAATTTGACTGCAGTCACCGAGATTCGATCTCACGACGTTTGGATTTGAATGGACGGCCAATTCATTACCTACTGCCTTAACGACCAAGGCTATTCCAATCAATTTTGTTGAGGCAACGCAGAAAGCGGTAGAAAACCGCTTCAGGTGGCTTCAACTGCCGCCCTCAAGCGGGAGGTACGGGTTCGATTCTCAAAGTACCTGATCCATGAGATTTATCGGGGGTTTACCGGATGCTCAGGTGAATGTTGGGTAGGTTAATTACATCCCCCGAATTTCCTGTGCCTCCATTTCATCTCCATTATAATTTCACGTCATCTCTTATCTGCTGGTCTCTTTCAGGATAAGTACAAACTAAACGAATGAAAAAAAAAAAAAAAAAAACACCCTGCCATTCGTATTATGGCTATGACAAAGTTCCATGAGAACCTTGTGGACTTAGCACCTCGATTTTAGAAATCTGTTGTAACTCTTCCCCTAATGAGATGCTGATAGGAGAGAGGGGTGGGGTGAGAAGATATAAGAGTGAAACACCTGAGGAGAGGTGACAGCAAAAGGCAGGGATCCCAAGAACTACAGATTGAACCTCTGCGGTTCGAAGAGCTGGCTCCTTCGCCTGCGGGCTTACACATTTCCTGGGTTTCGAAGATCGCTCCCGATCCGGAGAGAAGGATTTACAAACTGTAATTCCCTGCCTGCATGTTATCACTTAGAAACCTGAAACAGTCAACTAGGATTAAAGCTGACGTAAAATAGAGAGACAGGAAATTCGGAGGATATAATTATCCTTTCCCGCATTCAAATAGAACGCGATGAACCCCGAAAAAGTCATGGGTATGGAAGATCAGAAAGCCAATTCACTGCTTCTCGAATACGAGCAACTGACGCTACCACCTTAGCCATCTCGTGTGTTCTCTACTCACAATACTTGCTACAACTTATTCCTCTATATTTTGCTCATGTAAATAAATTTCCATTGCACATTTTGTAATCACTTTTTCAGTTACACTCGCCTTCCTGTGTGTTCCTTCCCTTGATGAGAGATAAACCCTATGTCACGTAATTGTTCCTAGCACCTTCGTATTGACGTCAGATTGCAGGTAGTCCAAACGCCCGGAGAAGCGCTAATACACTCTTTACTCTAGCAACTTCAAACACACACTAGCTTCAATTGATTGGTAAAGCAGTCATTATTAGCCGAAGATATGTACACGTTTCTCTTGAAATAAAAAGCTTAAAATAAGATGTAGAACACAAAAGTTTTACCTTGCCATCCTCGAATGGAGACATGACAAATTATGGATCTTAAGTATTGGTAAAATACAGTCTTTTGAAATCCTTCAGGAGTCTGTAGACACCCCATATTAGATAATTTATTAAAGAACGGCTGAGATTTAAACTTTTAAAGAAAGCACCTAATGTGCTCTTTAGCATGGAAAAATGAAAGACAATACTATTAACATTTCGCACACGTCTAATACAGTAAAAGTGCTAGTTGTGAAATAGGAGTATAGAGCATACTGTGTAATTTAATTTATATAATTCATATGTGTGCGAGTGTACGTTTTCCTAAACTCCACCCTTTTCATTCACGGGGTACTAAATTATTTGCTACACTGTAGCACAAATTTTGAGTTGTCGTTGACGGGTAGTTGAAGACATAAACAAAGATAAGTAGTGGACAGATAGAGTCCACATGAAAAATTCAATGCCACGGCCGAGATTTGAAACACGGATCTACTGGCTTCTCTCCAGACGCTTCTACCCATTGAGCTACAATGGCCGGTACCTAAGCTTGTATACGGCTAGTGTTAAGAAATGATTAATTTCCATCATTTAACTGATAAGATAAGTAGTGTTCTTGCCCAGCGTAAAATCCTGAAACAGAGAACCAGAATCTTTTAGTAGTTCCCCGCTTCTCAGGTCTCGAGTTCGAAACTCGGTCAGAGTGAGTTACCTTGATACGGTTTTCTTCGGGGTTTTCCCTTATTCTTCAAGACGAATGTAGGGTAACTCTAAGCTCCATGGACCCTGGGCTCATTTGAGTATCATTTTACCCAACTCATTCACCGTGCGATATAACTTAACGTTGGGGCGGACGTAAATTAAAAAAAAAAGGCTGTAGAACTTACGGGAGATCCAACCAGTAGCTACGTAAGAGAACGCTTTCGCCAGTAAAGTCAATGAGTAATTAGGAGAATTATATAGTGATTGAAGCAGTGCATTTCTGGTACCAAAAGAGGCCTTATTCTCCAGCGAGCTTGTGAAGACTGGTCACATACAGTGTACTGTAGTAGAAGACACTAGAGAAGTCTTATGTTTGATTCTCGAGGCGTGAACTATCCGAAGAACAGGCTGCATCGAGCTTGACACCGTTATATCAGAAAGAAAATGTAGTAATGGAATAAACTAGTGAAGAGACGATGAAAGTCAAACTAGATCATACCAAAGAAGTGACAGTGAGAAATTTTTGAAGGGAGAGTTAACAACCATGAAATTGCAATATTTATAATGAAATATTAGCATAAAATTGTCGTATAGAATAAAACTCTTCCTCTGCCTAACAAAAGTAAGTGGAAAGAGGAGAGAATGAGAGTGAAATAGCAGAAAATTAGGTATTATCTATAATTAACTGATAACGCCTAACAAGGAAAGTACTTCGTTTGAAGCAAACAAATATGCACCAAACTCGCCTGAGAGATAATTTAAAGGTCCCTAATTGCACTAGTCATATTCGCTTATCTGCAAATTTTGCAGTTTTCCGTTAGAGGTCCTTGCGTATGCCATGCCTCATTGCTAGTGGAAAGTTTGGACCCCGTGTCAAAGGCAATGTCTTCGTCTATGTACGTGTGAGTGGCAAGATGACGAAAACACATCTGAAGTTTTCTTTCTGTCAGTTTTGAATCCAAATTTATCGATAGAGTCATTATTACTTTATGACTACTGGTCTGGTCATAAGGTTGAACAAGTACTAAAGAAAGTATCTGGTGGAAAATTTGTAAATTTAAAAATAATTCCGCCTAAAACCAAAAAAATAAGCACAACTTCTGGATGTGTATTTCTTCAGGCAATATAAAACATATGCCAATATAATAACAGACTTTATTTGTCTACGTTCCGGTAATATGCAGCAAAAACCGATTGACAGATTCTTTATCATTAATTATCATTCAGTCATTTACAATCAGTTATCTGCGGGAGTGTATAAAACAATGTGTCGTTACGCGTGGCAGAACGCTGGCCACGATATGGGTGTACCATTGGGCAACTTTAGAAGCGTAATTGACGTGGTGATCAACATTAATATTATAGAATGTGGAAATATGACAATCGATCAACTTGTTTTCCTCACAGTACGTTTTGCATTTATTCATATTGATATAGGTATTTTGTTTAAAGTCCCCATTTACATTTATATTTAAGATGCAATGATCTCTACAGTGGTATTTAGAGCATGACTGCAGAGTTTTGTAGAATAACGGCACCCTCCAGCCCATTGAGAGGCACGCAATAACCATATAATCAAACTTTCATACAGATATATTTGTTCGATTCCAAGTACTTTCCTTGTAAGTCATTTTCAACTCCCAACCAGACAGGCAGGAGCATGTCTTCCTGTGGAACAAATTAAGAAAGTCGTTTAATTGGGTTGAGGAGTATACGTATTGCACTTAGGCAGTTAAGTTGCGTTTGTTTACAGATTTCCTACACTGCTGACTGGTACATTACAACATCAAACAAGTGCAGAAATTCTCTTGCCGTGTTCTACAGCGAAATTTTCTGTATTATAGATACATCGAATGTGCTGTTCAAATCGAACCACTGTTTACATAACGATAGGTTGTATGCCATGCTTTTGTTTTATTACTGGCTTCCTACGTGTGTGGGGTGTTTGTGAGAAGTAAAACATGTGTATCAGCTTAGCCATGTAGGTAATATACTGTCTCAGCTTGTAGCTACGTACATACATACATCTACTAGATATCCTTATAATCCTTCTTTATACAAGGGATTTTCTGTGTCTGCTGCTGACTTTTACTAAGGAAAGAAAATGTTTCTCTCCATAAACATTTGATGAGGAAACTTCCCCTAAAATACCTGTTGAGAAGCCCTGAAAAAGTGCATATATTTACTGTGTGCTTTGTTTTCTCTTATTTTCTGTACGGTCTTACCCTGGATACATTTATATATGGAAAGGATTTTCACAATGTTAAGTAGGTTTAAATATAACCATATATATTAAAAATCAACGAACAAAATATTTTATTAAATTATTTGTATTACAAATTGATCTAAATGTCTCTTGCTCTTTAATATGTCCAAGTGTTCTCTGTGATACTGAACTGTTCGGTTCATTTTGCAAATATCAAGGATCACAATATAAATTGATGCAAAAAGTCCCCCATACAATATGGGATGAGACGTAGGTTTAAGAACGAAAACTAATTCAACACTTGCGCCCCATAAAATATTAAATATTTTAGATATATGAACACCGAAATGAAACGATAAGAAAGGCCAAACTTGCAGGCGCTTGCCCTAGGTCTGAGTACCTTAAGAAAGACTCACCAAACTAACTTAACCAGGTGTACAGAGGCGAAGGACCGAAGAACAGTGCTAAGTGTCAAGCAAGCACACAACCCGACAACTCAAAACAAAATAGGTCTATGGAGCGTCCCAATTCTATACACCGTCTTTTACCGTCCAATTTAACTTAACGTTGGAGGACGTTAATTGAGAACTGCGTCTTGCTTAAGGCAAGAAGCAAAGATAAATAAAGTAGCAGCAGCAGCAGCAGCAGCAGCAGCAGCAGCAGCAGCAGTAGTACCAGTATTAGTAGTATTAGTATTAGTAGTATTAGTATTAGTAGTAGTAGTAGTAGTAGTAGTAGTAGTAGTAGTAGTAGTTGTAGTAGTAGGGTTTAGGGGCGTACAACAGCTTAGATCATAAGCGCCTTGGCTTGAACTGCGAAATGACTACAGAAGAAGTAAGACACTAAAAGACTAAAAGTACTAAAACAGTTAAAATAGGAGTGCCGAGATATACCTAAAATGAAGTACAGTGAGAGGGTGATAAAATCATATGTGATGTTTAATTCCGCTGCGTTGTAAGAAAGCGAAGAGGTCCTCCACAGCAGCAATGTCATCCCTGAGCATTGCGCTGAGTTTGGGGACCATACACAAGGATGAGGTCAACGTTGAATAAAATCGGCACTCCACTAATTTTTTTATTAGTAATTTACGTCCTCCAACGTTAAGTCATATCGGACGTTGAATGCTGCAGCGTCAAAGGCTCACCACAGTGCAAACAATGAGGTGCTGGTTCCACGAGCAATAAATATTAATGGCTAAAACGGTAAGCCCGATGCGAAGTCTAGCTAAAATAATCTCTTCCCTCCGAGAAGAACGCAAAGATATGTCTCATGGAACAGAAAGAGGTTTAACCTCCCGGAGTTTGTTCCCACCTATCGCGGAACAGTCATCATGCCAACGCATGAGGATGGCGCAGCGAATGGGTGCAGCGAGATCCTCAAAAGTAACAGAATGGTTAAAACAGTGTGTGATACAATCGCAGACTTCGCAGCCGCCTCAGCAGCCTCTATGCCCGGAATACCCACCTGTCCAGGAACCCAAACAAACGACACGCGGAACCCAGAATTAGCTAGCAAATGCAGATTCTATATACGCTGTACCAAAGGATGGCATGGGTACAGCAAACGGAGGCTCTGTGAAGCACTCAGAGAATCGCTGCAGATGGCAAACTGGTTCGAGTGCTGCTGTCTGACAAAAAGAAGGGCCCGGTGGATACTAAAACGTTCGGCGGTAAAAATCGAGCATTTCCGGGAAAGATGCAACTTACAACTCTGCGATGCAGCCACGAAGGCACATCTAACGCCACGGTCTGCTTTTGATCCGACCGTAAAGATAAAAAGGGTGGCCATTAAAATTCTGCTGAAGTTCTAAAAATGCGGAATGGATGGCAGAGGTCGGAACAGCAGATTTGGGCATGGACGTCAACCCAAGATGGAAAAGGGTGTCACACCGCCACCAAGGAGGAAAAGTAGGTTTCCTCCGGGGTGATACTCGCGGTAGTTTGACGTCCAGAGTCCGCAGAAGCAAACGAAAGCGTACACCGGGCGGAAGTAATGAAAGGGGACTGACAGCGTACTGGCGATCAAGAGATGAGTCAAAGAAAAGCTTGAACGTTGGGTGTGTGGGCAGAGAGCAAAGACGGCATGCGCAGGGGCATAAAAGGGCATTACGCCTGTAGGACACGGGAGGTTAAGCAGCCTCAGCATACAGACTGGGGACAGGGCTGTTTGGAAAAGCATCCGTAGCTAGCCGGAGCCATTTATTGTTCACAGGGTTCAGACGACTCAAGATCGAAGGTCGTGCCGACGCATACACCACACTCCCATAGTAAAGCTTGGATCGCACTAGTGCCCGATAGAGCTGCAAGAGCACGGTCCGATCAGCTCTCCAGAATGTACCGGATAAAACGCGAAAGATGTTGAGGATTCGGTCGCAGTGACCCTTCAGGTAACACATATGACTATCCCAGCTGAGCTTCCTATCAAACACCAATCCTAAAACTTTTGCTTTCTCCACAAAAGGAAGCGGATGGGGACCGAGGCGGAGGGAGGGCGAATCAAAGGTCTTACGGAGTCAAACGTACACCAACGCGGTCTTCTCAGTGGAAAAATGGAAACCGTTGTGGTGGCTTCATTGCTAGAGGCGATCTAAGAAGATCTTGAGCCGACGTTCGCGTCCGCCGAGAGCTACAATAGATGGCAAACTCATCCACATATAAGAATGAGAATATCCCAGCCGGAAGACACTGAGTGATGGAATTGATGGCGGTAGCAAAGAGTGAAACGCTGAGGACCAAACCCTGGGGTACACCACTTTCCTGATAGAAAACCCCAGAGAAAACCGACCACAGTCGAACACGAAACGATTGGTCCTTCATGAATTCCCGGAGGAACACAGGAAGGCGTCCACAAGGACCCCACTAATGTATGGTCCGTAGAATTACAGTCCGCCAACAGGTGTCATACGCTTTCGCAAGGAAAAAAAGATGGCCGCAGTTTGGCAACGGCACAGATAGATGTTCATGATATGAGTGGAGAGGGAAGTCAAATGATAGGTGCTGGAACGGTAACGGCGAAATCCGCATTGATGGTTGCACAAGAGATGGTTGTAAAATATTCCAGTTGGCATGATAGAAGTGCTAAGTGGGCAAGTGTGTGGAACAAAGACTGTGCTCAGGAGACTAATAAGGCAGGGGAGGTGGTCACTAGAATGCAGGTCAGAGATGACATTCCATTGGAGGAATACTTACTACTGTGAGGAGCATACTGCCAGATCCAGATGGGACAAGGTGTTACATGCATCGGAAAGATATGTAGGTTCTCCGCTATTCAGGAGAACCAGGTGATTACTGTCCAGGAAGTCTGAAAAACTGTACCTCTCGCACAAGTCCTAGTTGAACCCAAGAGAGGGTAATGAGCATTGACGTCTCCCACAAAAAGAAAGAGGTGGGTAACTGACAAACTAAGTCCTGCAGCTGAGTAGGAGAGAGGTCAGCAGAAGGTGGAATATAGAGGTTGCAGGCAGTATTATACGCACAGCGACTGCTTGCATGTTGGTCCGGAGTGGTACAACGTCCACGTATACGTCATTTCTGACGAGCACCATAGTGCCATCATGTGCAGTAATACCCTCTTCAGGAGCAAGATCACGCCTGAAGGGAGTGTACCACCTTAGACGAAAGGAATCCTGAGGGCGTAGCTTAGTCTCTTGTAGGGAAACGACTAATGGCAAATGACTGAGCAGCTATTCAAGTTCGGGGTGATGTTCCCTAAGCCCGCTATGTTCCACTGTAGGATAGCCATTCGAGCTACAGTGGGGTAAAATGTTGGGTGTTATTTCAAGTTACGATGACTTTGAGGGTGGCCGAATTAATTTACCCTTTTTTGGCTTTTGGGCTAACTATTTTAACATCTGAGTTGGAAAGCCAACCTGATAGTGTGTTCTGTGCCCTCTTGCTCCATCTGATCCACGGATGAGGCCCCCTTCCCGATGGAGAAATTCGGTTCAAGGACCACAAACCAATTGGACACGGAGATCGACGAGGAGGACAAGCGTCGATCAGAGTCCTCTCCTGAGGGCTTCTCCGAAGAGGAACTTTTAGAAGCTCTAGGGCTCCTTTTCTGTTTAGCAGGTTTGCTAGTGTCGTTGAGGAAATCGGATTTTTTGTACGTGGTCTTAAATTGTTTTGGTGGCGCATCGTACACAACGGGCTTGTTCTTTGATGTGGAGGCTCTTGCAGGTGACACTGCTGGTGATCTCCTTCCGGAGGAAGCTTTAGGCGTCGTAGGTGCAGCCAAGGGAGTTGCTTTGGTAGGCTTCGGTGATGATGGAGTAATTATTTTATCAGAAATCGTTGCCTCACCGATAGCGCTGGTCTGAGTGGCGATCTCTCTCCTCGGCACCTGCCTAGCTACTACCGAGCTATAGGTGGTGGACCGCGGGAGGGATGGTATTCCATTACGCTCGAGATTTTCCCGGCTTCCGAGAAGGAAACCTTCTCTTTCACCCGGATCTCTTGGATCGCCTTTTCCTCGACGAAGCGTGGGCGATCTCGAGAGCTGGATGGGTGTTCTCCAGCAGAGTTCACAAACTTAACTGGAGATGTGCAGGCACTCTCATGCTGCGACATCGCACAGTTACAACACGTGGGCTTCCTGTTGCAGAACGCGCTAGTACTGACACTTAAAACATCTAAGCGGGTTGAGGATATATGGGCACACTTCGACGGTCTCGTACCCTGCCCTAATCCTTTGTGGGAGATCTACCCGATCAAAGGTCAGAAACAGGGTACGGGTAGGCATCAATTCCCTTCGCTCTCTTCGCTGCACTCAGTACACAGCCGTCAGACCTTGGTCTTGTAGGTTCTCCTGAATTTCATTAGTCATGCCGTCCAGCACACGGGTTTTTACCACACCGCGCGAGGAGTTCAGGGTCTTGTAGACTGTGACGTTGACTGGGTAGCTGGCTGGGCGTCAGAAAGACCTTCAACCAGTAGCGTGCCATTTCGTGTACGAGTACATGATTTTACCGGACCAGCGATCTAATCCAATCCCTTTTGTATTATAAAGGGGTTCAGTGACAAAAAGTTCTTTCCTTCCGCAGTTCTGGTTACTACTAAGTAACGAGGACCACAGGGCTCGACTACTTCCTCTCCACTTCGCTTCACAGTTGTAGGTTTGAATTTTGGTGCCATAGCGGTAATGTCCTCCAACATTGTAAACGTCTCCGATGGCGTGCTCACATCCAGGGCGCCACCCCGGGTTAGATGAGAGTCTTGGCCTGGACGCTGCCCACCTCAGGGTGACACCTCCCAGTGGAAAAACAGAGGAACCCAATCAGGAGTGTAACAGCTCATGCAATGGCCCCTCCCCGGGACTGACATTTATCAGCGGATACGAACACAATCCTAAATGGTAAAAAGGTGCTGGGAATTAGGCGTTACCCAGTCATCCCTTGCGCTTCCCACTCCAACCACCCACGCTATGTTACCCGTCAGACATGTGTTCAGGGAACATAAAGAAAAATAGATAAATGGAGTCAAACACCGAAGTGGACCATGGTTTGGGCACTTTAAGGAACACTCTCACTTCGCGGAGGAACCCAATCGAGAGGTTTCACCAGAGCCTCTTCTGCCAGTTTTCGGGGTTACTGATGGGCCTTCTCGGCAGCCGTAGCGGTCCTGGGGCACAACAAATCCCCACCGTACATCACTCCATCAGACAGACACCTACTTCCTGTAGCCCACCTCTCGGGACGAGAACCACAGCGGTTGGATTTTGAGGGTTAAAGATAAATAAATATAAGTACGGACAGTATGTGGTTTAGTGTTCGTATTAAACACGCTGCTCTTTGCGTTCAACACTTTCGAAATTTGCGACATCAAGATTTTAACAGCATTTCCCAACCAATAAGTATCCTTTACATGAAAATTTTTCTCTAGAATGCCTGATGATCTTGATTCAAATATAGAACATTTAATACACCTGAATGATAAATAAAACATAGATCCCATATGAGTATAATAATTTTACGACAATTTGCAATACCACTGCACAAATATGATATGCTCTCCCTCGTCTTTGGGTTAGATTGGTATTTCGTGCATATATCCCCACATTTATACCATGTATTATAAATTAATGAGTAAGGTTAGAAATCTCAATTCGCATATAAGCCTCTCGCCATGGTAGCTCAATGGTAGAGCTTCGGAAATCCAAATATTTGTGCTTCCAACCACAATCATAGAAGTGAAAATTTCAGCTTTTGCTCAGCTCTCCTGTAAACGGTAAGTGAAAAAGAATAATTATCAAAATGTGAAGAATTGTTTACTGACTGTTACTCTGCATCTCAATATTTGCTAGATTAGTGTTTCAATAAAAACTTATATATTGTATGTTTTACCGCATATGCTTATTTAAAGGTTAAAGTTTGAACTCTCTCCCAATTGTTTCCATAAGTCAGATATACACCACATATCAAACCTGAATCACACACCGCTGAGGGAAGGGTACGGATATACGTATATTCCGATATACATTGAAGCGTAAAAACAGTGACCGATTATGTAACGTAGCTGTTTGTTGGCCATAACAAACAACCAATAATTCCACCTCTATTTATCAATTACAATAAGAATTATCTCGCCCAGAATATGATGGAATAGTCGAATAGAAAAATTAGAAGGAAGTGGTTCATGCTGTCACTAACGGAGTACATTGAAGTTAATTCCTTCTTTGAAAATAGTAAAATAACAACGAAGCAATAAATATGAAAATTATTATAAGCCTTTTGTTTTTTGTTTTTGATACGCTAAAATCTTTCCAAGTTAATTCTGTAAAAGTATGTTTTGTTATTTCCATTCGATGGTGGCAGTATCCTTAGATAATCTCCGTCTCCATGTCACTGATTAAAGCTATCTTCACCATTCCTCTAAAAGAGTCTAGAATATCGATATATGTTTTATTGGTTTACACAATTTGTGCACCAATTTACCCAAATATTTTCGGAGGTTGTTTTAGAATGACTTCTTTATTTCATGAATATAAATTATTTCAATTGTTTCTTTTGCGTTTTCCAGTAATTATGTTTAACACAGGGAACGATACCGAATGGAATGAGTCAAATGTTTGCTACCTGAATTTGGAAGCCTTAGGATAGGAGAAAGTCTTTTGCCAGAGGCAAGATTTTGTGGTGACAATTATTTGTAGAATTCGCATAAATAATTTTAATTGTTGGAGTTTTTTGGCGAATAATTTATCATAAATTTGCATGAATTTCGCATAAATTTTCGGGGATAATTAATGAGTAATGACATGGGTGAAATGAAACGAAACAGGTAACACAACTGTTAAAACCCCCTTTTTCCAAATTAGTATATTTTATTTGAAATCAAAGGACAGTATGTGAAATTAATAGAATCCAATATCATACATCAGAATTTGCCAAACTGCAACATACTACAAGTTGTGAACTACTGAATTAAACCAGCTACACCAGAGTGTCGGTACAGTCAATAGATCAATTTAGCTTCTAAATCTGGGTGGTTTTCAAGGTAAACTTTGTATTCGCTTTTTAACTTTCGGGCATTTTGGAGCACATTCTTATGCCTTGAGGGGCAATATTTTCATGTTAATGTCATGTTAATATCTGTGAATACTTTCCTGGAAGTTCAATTTTCTTAGTAACTTTAGTCAGCATAATAGGGGCTTAGAGCTGTGCACAGTGTACTATCCAATAAATAACATTTCTAGATAGCATACGTCACACAGTTCTCAGTATCACAGACCAGTCAGCTGCAGTGGTGTCAGTTTACTATTGCACCGCTCAGCTGATATTTTACGGAGCATGGTAATGTCAATTATTGGCTTTGCTAGATGTTAAATTTTATCTTGATTTCGTTAAATTTATAAACCTTTATAACGGCTTCTAGCTTCATGATATGAAGACATGAAAGTTAAATTAAAGTTATACGTAACAACTTAGGCTTTCACGGCCGGTGTCAATCCAGTAATATTTCGAAGTTTCCGGGACTTCAGTTTTTCCTGGCCAGTAAGCCAGGAAACTTCTACATATTACCGAATATTTATGTAATTTGTATTAATATCAATTTTTCTATGCAGACTAATAATAGAAATTTTCTAATTCATTGCAAAATAAAGAATATTATTCTCGAAAAAAGGAAAATTCATAGAAATTCGCGGAAAAGTAGCAAAACAAAAACCCTTGGCCTCTGTCTAGTGCAATAATAGAGAATGGATCACTTTTTAACCACGCCTATGCCCCATATTTGAATCCATAAAGCTATAAATTCCATTCTTAATACATGATGAAAAATACAACTATGTCATATCAGTGCAAAATATTCTTCGGATACCCTGGTTTTCCATCGTCTAGTTCCCCTTCAAATGTTTTACCCCATTTGGATAAGTTGTTATTATTTATTTTCATAATTTTTTATGGTTAGCTATTTAAAGTTATATCCCATCTGTTACTCTTTAGAATAAGATAATACTGAAGACGTAAATGTGTGTAGGATTCTGTAAAGAGTATTCGGAAAAGCTGGAATTACAGCCTAATATCAAATATTTAAGTCATATGAAATATGAACAGAGAAGAGTAATCGGCTTCATTTTGTGATGAAAGAAAACTACTGGCATGGTTCGGAACGGGAGTAATATAAGTATACGGTATAAAAAATGGACATATTAGGGGTGTCTGTTGAGGAACGATATTCACCGCATATCTTTGTGTAGAAGTAGAAAGCAGTTGATATTGCACGCTGGATTGTACAAAAAAGAAAAGAAAGGAATGAGTTTATGTTATAAAAGTGGTGAACTTATCAAATGAATTAAGAGATAGAGGAATTTTTAACCTCAGGTCAGAGTAAAACAAACTCGATAAGTTCATCTGTAGGTTAAGACGAATATATCTGTAGAATTGAGACAAATCCGATGAAAAAGACAATGCTAGTAACATGTTATGAGGTTAGTACGAGATGTACAAGTATACGTAAACTTGTAATCTCTAGAATTCAACAGCTTCATTACGCCCAACTAAGGCTTAATTGTAAATAGGTTTAAGGATAATGCAACCACCAAGTTAAAGGTTAAAGTGGATAAAGGAAAAGGATGGATAACGGAGGGCATGACCTCGCGCACCTTAACCTCCACACAGATTTATTAGAGCCAAAACCACTAGCAGGAAGAGATGAAGTGAAGGAATCACAGGAGGCCACATGATCTCAGGAAGTTAGGCCACACAGACGCACGGATATCCCTAACAAGTGGTAAGAGTTCTTAATTCCGACGCTAGGATCCGTCGTGCATCCACAGTATGGTATGTTCAGTGTCTACAAGCCAGTTTACGGTTTCCCTTCGTGCGAGGATACCGACCGCACAATTCCACCAAGGGCGAGAAAAACATTTAAAATACGCTAGCATCCGGACCATCTGTCCGGCACCAACATTAAACTATAAGCCTGAAAACATGCATTGAAAATGACATGGAAATAGGGTGAAGAAAATAAGTAAACTAAATCGTGATGTGAAATTTAGCACCTCAGCTTAAGTGACAAGGTGTGATTACATAACCGTATGTTAGAGTGGACGGGAAATGAACCCGAAACCACCCCAATGCGAGTTATACACCCTTACGTGAGTGCCACCTCGTTCGGTGGCAAAGTGGGAAAATATATTATACTTTTATTAAAGTAAACATAAGTATTGCCAATTTTAGTACCATTATTGTCATTATTATTAAAATGTGATGGCTAAGAAAAGCAGATCGTGCTTGTAACTTAAGATTTGTCAAAATGGAAACTTACATATTTGATTATACGATTTTTCTTAATTACTACGCCTCAAGTATAAGGTCCTCTATGTGGGTGTATGATTTCAGCAGTAGATCTAAAGATGTCAAATATTGTGAGCATTAGGTTCACTTTGGTGTCCTATATATCAATCCAATTCAACAAAGAAGGCCACAACAATAATTTCCAGTAAAAACTAAATGAATTTAAATGAGACCCAAGAAAAATACCGGGAATGAAACAGAATAGAGCAACCGTAAATATGATACTAGCCTATCCAAACATTAACATCGCATTTATTTAGCATTTTGAACAAAACGTAAGCCAAATTTCACAACTTTTGCCCTAACGAAATAGCCCTGCTTTCTAACGGCCAGGCGAAGAATTTCAGTAAATGTCATATAGGTCAAACTAATGTTGATATTGGGATGACCACATAGCACATTTGGTAGAGCACCTGCTTGCTACGCGATGGGTGCAGGATCTGACTCCGTGTTGGGGAATGTGAACTTTTTTCAGTCAAAACTATTATCCATCTTTCCCAGTATTCGGAAGTACAAATGAAAGTGAATATTATGTATGTGTGTGTGTGTGTGAGAGAGAGAGAGAGAGAGAGAGAGAGAGAGAGAGAGAGAGAGAGAGAGAGAGAGAGAGAGAGAGAGAGAGAGAGAGAGAGAGAGAGAGAGATATTTAATGTAAAATGTCACTGCGCACTTTATACAAGATTTCACTATGTCCTATATGCAGAACGCAATGCAATAAGCAATGAAGTTAAACTCAGGATATAAAATGGTAAACAACTGATCATATCGAAAAATGACATTGGCTCATCTGATTTACTACTGTTTTAAGATTGTCGCAAGTTATTTGCACTTTTATCTGATTTGTAGGATTTGGAAATGAAGACAATTTTTACACAACCGAAAAGTCATACTGCAGCAAGATATTGCTATACAATATACCTAAGTAAATATCAGCATATAAAATACATGTGTTGTTTTTATACCGTTAAAGTTTTTCAAAATGTTAATTTATTAAATAAATTTAACAAATATCACTCCTTAGTATATAACTCATTCGCAGTATTATTTATGATAGTATTTTTGTGTTTATATGTTAAAATGACCCTCTTTATTAATGCATATGTGTGGTGAACCCCTTGTGAACAGCCTCTACTCATTATAATTGAATTTTATATAATTTGATACGACCGGGAAAACACAAGAAATTGATGAAAAATTCTTCAGCAGCGAAGAAGCCATTAAAATACTCAAATATGTGACAAACACAGATAGCTTTTAACGGCAATAGAGACACATATAAATGCTCCAGAATGAGTGTGGATTAGGCAGTAACAGGAACAACTACGCGTGCCTCACGCTATCGGAGTTCGCAGGTATAGGTCACGCTCCGTACCGCGTGCTGTAACTGTTTGTAAACATATCGACATACACCGCAGTATCTTGCTTGCTACTATTAAGAATTTCTTTGGCTTATGAAATAGCAGTAAAGAAGCTATTGCTTAATTATTGCTTATGAGTGTTTAAAGTGTTCCGAAATTCGTTATAGCAGCCCATGACGGCAAATAAGCTGTTAAACATATTCAACTTAAACCTTTTAGAGAGAAGTTAAATAGTGAAACTGAGGATGGAAGCATAAAGTGATAAAAATAACAGAGAACAACATCAAATAATTGTAGATAAATTAACCGAAATTAACGCCTTATCCAAAGAGACAAGCATTCTATTTCACTGTATTTAATGATACTAAATAAAACATTTCTAACTGAAAAGAAAGGCGTTGATTTGACAGTACTGTACAACTACGATCATAGCAAAATGAGCAAACTTGGAACTGTCCGAGTTTTTAGTCAACTTTTTCACAAGTAACTGTCCTTTGCCTCATTACCTGAAAGCAAGGCTAGGGTCACTGATAGAGAGCACTGTTTTTGTTCTCATGACTCTTGCGTCCCAATAACAACTTTTCAGATTCGCACACCAGTGGTTCCTGCGCTTCCTAGTCACAAAATCATGTAATATTTAATGCTATATAACATTTATACCTAACAGAATATCGAAGCTGCGACACCAAAATTCGGACTAGTTAACTTATAAACTACGAAATGGCTATAATCGTTCAGTGTCGTTTTGAAACAGCCTGTATTTAGGTAAATAATTTGATAAATCTGCTCACGTTGAATCTTCTGCCTTATGTCATGTCATCTTGGAGGCTATTATTTCATTAGAAGTACAAGATTATCATTTCCTTTCCACACATTCATGAGTAAATTTATGACGTTTATCAGATAATATAATACCATTTGTTCGAAGAGAAGGACGTTTCAGTATCTGCAGATATGATTGGACAATATTTGTAAACACTTAAAAGCTCTGTAGGCATTTATCCTGGAATTTCTACACCGGAGATGTATAAGAAAGGAAGATGGGGGGGGGTGGTAGAAGAAGGGGGCTAATTAAGTAACAATGAAGCATTGAGTTTAAGAGCTACCTGACAGATCAGAAGACCAGGGTGCCATGTAAGTCAAGGTAGCAACAAGGAAAAGCTAAATAAAAGTGGCCTAAACTTACAAAATATAAAATCTTGGAATATGCACAATTTTCCGACGGAGTATAAAATAATAAAGTCGCACGAACGGACACTTTAGACCGGCTTGTAGACACTGGACATACAATACTGTGGGTGCACAACGGATCCTGGCGTGGGAATTAAGTACTCTTACCACTTGTTAGGGACAACCGTGCGTCTGTTTGGCCTAACTTCCTGAGATCGTGTGGCCTCCTGTGATTCCTTCACTTCATCTCTTCCTGCTAGAGGGCTCTAATAAATCTGTGTGGAGGTTACGGTGCGCGAGGTCATGCCCTTCGTTATCCATCCCTTTCCTTTATCCACTTTAACCTTTAACTTAGTGGTTGCATTATCTTTAAACCTCATTACAATTAAGCCCTAGTTGGGCGTAATGGAGCTGTTGAATTCTAGAGATTACAAGTTTACGTATACTTGTACATTCGTACTAACCTCATAACATGTTACAAGCATTGTCTTTTTCATCGGATTGGTCTCAATTCTACAGATATATTTTACTTAACCTACAGAAGAACTTATCGAGTTTGTTTTACTCTGACCTGAGGTTAAAATTTCTTCTATCTCTTAATTCATTTGATAAGTTCACCACTTTTATAACAGAAACTCATTCCTTTCTTTTTTGTACACCTAAGTTCCTCTCGGTGGCGTTTAACACCTTTTCGCATCTCGATTTGGCAGTTTGCTCACCACAGCTGGCAGTTTCTATAAACTGGAACGGCATCTCTGACTTACACTCTAGCGACCAATTCTCATGTCTTCTTAGTCTCTTAACACAATATGTGTCTCCCTCGCGTATCCCTAGATGGCGATTTGAATGTGCCAACTGGAACCTTCACACCCAGTTGGCTGTCTTTGATTACAACGAGCACGATTCTCTAAATGATTTATTTGATCATCTCACAGATGAAATTCTTTCCGCTGCAGAACAGTCTATTCCATGTTCGGCTACCCACCCCTGTCAATTTCCTTACCCATGGTGGACCAACGACTGCCGGAATGCTATTCGTGCTCGTAGATGTGCTCTACGGATATTCCAGCGACACCCTACCCTAAGTAATCTAATTGAGTGCAAGAAAGCGCGTGCAAAATCTAGGCGAATAAGGATAGCAAAAAGACCACATGGAACAACTTTGAATCATCTTTTAACATACGTACACCTTCCTCTGTTGTATGGGATAGGTTAAAGCGCGTGGCCGGATAATCAACCCAGTTGCCAATCGCTGTTTTCAAAAACAAAAAAAAAAAAAAAAAACAAACTGGAGTAGTTCTTGTTAATCCGTTTGTAATGGCTAACACCTTCGGCTGTGCTTTCGCTCCGGTGTCTAGCTCAAATAATTATGCTCCTGAGTTCATCTCAATTAAGACTCAAGTAGATCCTCAAGGTTTCATGTTTAGTCCCAGAAACCTTGAAGATTATAACCGTCTCTTCACCCTGGCAGGGTTAGAATACGCTCTTTCATCATCGCGACTGACAGCACCAGGACCGGACGGAATCCATATTTAAATGTTACAACATCTCTCACCTGGAAGGCAAGGCGTTTTTGCTCGAGGTCTATAACTGTGTTTGGGTTGATGCCACGTCTCTTGACAAGTGGCGAGAAGCCACCATTATACCTATCCTGAAAGCTGGCAAGGACCGTCACCTCCCTTCTACTTACCGTCCTATTTCCCTCCCCAGTTGCGTATGCAAGGTGATGGAACGCATGATAAATGGGCGGTTGGTATGGTGGCTGGAAACACACAATTGACTGAATTACCTCCAGTGCTGTTTTCGATGACGCCGTTCAACAGTGGATCATGTTGTGTCCATGTCGACACAGATTATGAACGAATTTCTTAAAAACTGTGAAACCGTCGGAATATTTTTGACCTTGAAAAGGCTTATGATACGTGTTGGCGGGCATGGCACACCTGGAATATACGTGGACGCCTACCACTCTTCCTTCAGGAATTCTTGAAAAACCGCGTATTCCGA
>JAUKNK010000108.1:3227500-3407500 GCA_030765055.1 Mantis religiosa | reverse complement strand
GAAAGCTTTAGAGAACGTTAAAATGTCTGATAGTTTAACTCAGGACACTTCGTAGTGTATAAATTTCTTTTATGTGCGAAGTAACACCACAGGAAACCATTACAGGCTAAGTGTGAATGCCTTATACACTAAAGAGTACTTCCCTTGAGAACTTAACAGGCACCTTTGCAACTGAGACGGAAACCTGAGGCTATAAGCAAGTGAAGGAAGATAAAGCTACATTAACTAAAGAATGTGTCACATAAGCTAAACGCGTGAAAAAAGGGCGAGGAAAAGAAGTCCCTTAAGGAATGTGAGAAAATATCAGAATATTTCTTCCCATGACCCCGAGGGTCAAATTCCGGTGGGACAAAAAACTGAATCTGTCCAAGATATAGGAGGAGGTGAAAGACCAATAAGATTAAATATGAGGAAAGTAAACCTCTAATCAAAATTGCTGTGCATTACGTGATACGGGCGGAATAGTCATGAAATAGGAAAGGGGCGTGGATAGGCAGTCCACGGTCGGAAAGGACGCGAAGAGACCAGGAAAGGTGCGACACTTCAACTTGGTTCGTTTCGGGGGATGGCGGCGTAAAGTGACGAGACATTGCAGAGTAAAAATTACAATTAGATGCGGAAAAGTGAAACGCGGACAACTTAAATAAAAGAGTGATAACGACGTCGGGACAAACAAGTGTGTTGGGGAGCAAGCTTAGATCTAAATGTTCTATAAACAAACTGGTGGGAGAAGTCAAGGAAGCATAGTGTATTTCCACTTAAACGCCGGACCCAGGTACAGAGTACACTTATACTCACCCGTACTTACAACCGAGGACAATTCGGTAGTGCGGAGCATAATCTTTCCCTGATTGCATCCTACACCAATAGGATCCTCACCACAACGCCTTTTTCCTGAACTAGGATTCTATCCACCGATTCCCGCCTCACAACACACTTAGATCAAATCCATGACCAATGGAAGTTCAAGCTAACATGGTAGTCACTATTCCGTGGTAGGTGTACTTTGTGAAATATTGGAAGCATTTATTTAGGAATATTAAATTAAAGGTAGTATTAAGTTAGTGGAAAGTTGAGGTTTTAATTAAAGAGCGCCAATTTTTCATACAACAGTCGAAATAAAACAGGAAGTGCGTGTGGTTATTTCTGTTAATCTAAGGGTAATTGACTGATTTAGAATTAATTACGAAAGAAGGCTGCCGCCCTTTATCTCTGAATGGAAGGAACATCTTAAAACTAACTATAAATCAGCAAATATCGTTTTAAAACTATTTTTGTGGACGATCAAATAATAAATACAAAGCAGAGAACAATTGCAGTCGTCTATGTTAGCAGGTAAGGGAATGGAAGTGGAGTGGTGAGGCGACTTACCTATTACCTAAGCGGTTCGAGTTTAACATCAAGCGACAACTTGTGGGATTTGTCGTAGACGAAATGGTGTCTGGCAAGTTTTCTTTGGGTACCCCGGTTTCCCCAGCCATTATTTCCACCAACTCTTCCATCATCAAAATTTCCTTTCATCACTTTTTAGGTTCTTTCATGCCATCTCATACTCAAAAGGCTTTGGGTCTTTCCGCCCGTTCGTAGTTCTCGGCACGTCACTACGTCTCCAGTTTGCGAAGAACGCATTCTCCCACCGGAAGGGATTCAGGGCGTTCACCATGTCTCACGTCATCTACTACTCTCCCACTCATGATGACCGGGTTCCGACTGTTGAGTGATACGTCTTGACCCTCCGTGGCGTATTGTGCCATGGACTTTAGCTTTTAATTCAGTTTTAAAATTATTGAATATTATCTTTTCTCTGAAACGCAGATAAAAGATTTGTACAGCCATCTTGAAAATTGTGATAAAATATTTTATATAAATTTACTACGCTTGATTTCTGGAATAATGTAAGAGTTGGTCGGTAAACCCTATGTGACCTGCGATTGTTTATGACGAGGTTACTACAAGAATATGCATTCATTCATTCATAAGAAAAGGAATAATGCAAATAAAACTAAAAGAGACTCATTTAGAAAATATTCAGATATATCAGCTGTAACTACGGTTTCGGAAAGAAAGGTTTACCAAAGGAAAAGAGAAAGTAAGAAACACCATTTGCAGTCCTTAGGTATTATGCGGCATGTGAGGTTGTCGACAGAAACTTTGAAATTTAAAAGTGATTCTTTAATATTGTCACATCAGTGACTTGTAAGTAGTTTATTTTATTGTGGTGGTGTTTGTGAAATCACGTCACGTGACCTCTCCTCCCTCTTTTAGGCATGCAAGGAGCTTGCTCTCTCTTAAGTAATAACAACAGGTTTCAGCGAACGTGTTTTGTTCGGGAGCACAGGTAATGGCCTCCTGGCCATGTCTGTAATCATTTCAGTCTAAGTAAATAAGTTCTAAATTACCTCTAGTTTCAGCATATTAGTGCAACCTAACCTTTATAGAAAATGTATTAGTAGAATTCCCAAGCTCTCAAAAGCATGAATTGCGACTCAGTTATCCCCTCGTGCTTGATTTGACCAGGTGGCATCTTAATTGGTGTCTATTGACGATCAGGCTGTCACAATATCCTTCCCTGGAAGTTATGTCTCTTATTCAGATGCACAAACGGTTTAATTTGTCTTAAACTATAGCTTAGTTGCTATGAGGTCAGTTTAATTGTCGGCTTACTGAATAATTTCCCCCAGTTTACACTAGTACAGTAACAAATGAAATTTCAATTACTACTCAAGGTGCCCAGAATGCTCTAATTTATAATGAAACTTTAACCGCTCAAAGAAACTTTGTAGTTGAGACAAATGTTTTGTACTTGCAACATAACAGGATTAACCTTTCAAAAATGACGAACTGACTATGCCTCCAGTTTTCACTGCTACTTCTATATCGGTTTTCCGAAACGGTGTAATGAAATATGCGCGTAGCAGGTTCTGAGGACGATTCAACCGCAGGGGAATCGAAGCCAATGCGTCTTCAACAACATTGCAATAGTAGCTCTCACTGTACGTCACAGCTGTCTTCACAAAAACAGTCGCAGAACCACCATTAATTTTGCATCAAAACGCACTCACCAACTCACTATTGCTTCCTCGTAAATGGTTGTCTTATACCGCAGCTGGAACTTTCCACAATACATTATAGAAAGTTCCGGTGGGGAGGAGAAAGAAGACTCCTAGAATATCTTTATTGTCACTGCGCTAGAGTGGAACTGAATTATAGACACTGTTTCATGAGTAATGCCTTAAGAAAAACACTTATTTAAAATCTGTTCTGACTAGCAATTAGCTAATTTTCAAAGTATAAACCATTAGATTCTATGGTCTTGAGCGATCGTTGAGGGAGGTTTATTACCCCACGTTACTACCAGTCTCGGTTTTTGATGCGAAGAATTCGGTAATACCCACTTGTGCTGCTTCAACGTTGCCAAAATTTCGTCCAAGTAGAAAACGGGTCATGGATAAAAAAGATAATAAACTGATGGTGCGAGAACAGGGCTGTATGCTAGGTGTGGTAGCAGTTTGATTCCTCCAAATTCTTGATTGTTTTTTTCGCTTGGGTATTCTTGCAGTATGGGGTGTTGCTCTGTCCTGTAGCAATAGAACTCTATTCTGGGTAACAAATGCTGTTTATCTCCGGCTCAAAATTTAATGAACTCGTTCCAGTTTTTGAGAATAAAGATCCACATCAATCGCCCACCCGTTTGTAACAAACTCCCAGTGAATCACACCTTCAAATTTCCGCCAGACACTTATTACTTTGGGACTGAATTGATTTTGTAGCGATGGTTTTGTCAATTTGGCGGGGTTCAAGTTACTGTTTCGAGACATCAGGGTTTCGGTAATGTGCCCCCTATTCATTACAAGTGACAATTATCCTGGCAAATGTATCATCCTCGGGAATACGGATAAGCTGATGACAAATATCCACTCTACGTTCAGCCTGTTGAGGTGTCAGTTCAGGAGGTACAGATCTACAACTTCTGTATGAGTTTCCAAGTCTCTTAATGTGGCGATGTATGGTATCGTTTGATAGAACAAGTTCTTCTGAAAGCCTATGAGTACTTTTTTGCGGATTTTCTAGCAAACCTTAGTGTGTATTACCAATATTCCATACCGTAGGTCCTTCAGAACGTGGTAAATCTTTAGTGTTTTACTCTCCGTTGTTGAAACGTTGGAACCATCGTTGTGCTACACGCTCTCTAACGACACCTTCTCCACTTCACACATTCTTCGAGCTGCGACAGCGGCTTTATAATCTTGTTTCCAGTAATGCTTTAGAAGGACTCTAAGTTCCAACTTTGTTATCTCCATGTTGAGATTGTTTATTAACAACTGAAGACTGATACATGCTCTCAATATGCGCAAAACTAGTCACGGCATTCTGTAAATAGCGTTGCCAAAACAAATAAACCCAATAAATTTTCCAAAACACCAAAATCAAGAAACCGACATTACCTATGACACAACCTAATAACTTCCCTTGTTTATCTTTCCAAGTATACGGCACCAACCTCCCGATACTTATGGGCCATAGTCACTAAGTCACAATATGTATTGTAATAATTTATAATTTTATCATTATAACAGTTATAAAATTATAATTTTGTATTTATAATTATTTGATTGACGTTATACCCTCTATGATAAAATGTTGTGCCTGAAAATGCCTGAAAATGTTGTTTATTAATATATAAAATTTTCTTTCAAAATATTTTTAAACATGAATTAATTTTAAGTTTATAAGCACTAAACCTATTATGAGGGGCCAGTGTAAAATGAGCGTTTCTCATGTAAGTCGAAATTGCAAATGTGTGAATCTAAAGAAGACATGTTGTACGTTAGAATAATAATTTCGCTAAGATAGCTGTTAAAGAGAACAGGTTACATGTTGTGTTTCTCGAGTAAGTGGAAATTGCAAAAGTGTGAATCTAAGGATGACATGTTGTACGTTAGAATAATAATTTCGCTAAGATAGCTGTTAAAGAGAGCAGGTTGCATGTTTCAAAGCTGCTGCAGGCTAGGAAACCAATAATCGCATGTCGGTGAAGAATAGTTGTGATGTAATGTACCTACAATTCCTGGTGGGATTGTCTCGTGAGTAATGAACTCCCTTAGGGGATAGTATGAGCACATTTTCCTTCTAGATAAGATGTCATTTCCACTAAAGCCTCACCTCGTCAACTTCAGTAAGATGTAATCTCATTTTACTTTCTGTCTTACACAGAGAGACAGTGACATTTCCTGTCACCTGATTTCTAATCTTATCAGCTCTCTTCCTATTTCTCGCTCTCTTTGTGTTCTCTGTTTTTATTACCGTATTTTCTCGTTTGCGTTGATGTTACAATCGATCTTCCGCTGTGCTGTATTCTTTGCAATGTTAGATTTCCTTCCCTTTCCTGTTTGTCTCATTTAATTCCGTTCCGTAAGGGCAGAAACTTCAATTGTTTCATAAAACCATATCTTAATTCTTTGGAATGCAAGTGAGTTTTATATAAATCAGAAGTAGAACCCAATACTTATTTGCACATGTAAAATCTTACAGTAATTTACATTACACGTAACGAACGTCAGTTAGATTTTACTTTCTTTTGAGGGCATCTTGCGGTTCGTATACTGATTCCTTAGCTTTCGGTTAGCCTTTATGCTTTTACTTCACTTTTTAATTCTCTAATTCCAAGTTTCTCTTATCCCCCTTTCACTCATCGTTCCTGCTAGCCTTTTCTTACTTCTTCTCTTCCTTTCTTTTTTTCTATAAATTTGGGTGGACACTTCCCTTGACAACCCATCCGCACCGTTGATTCCTTTTTATCCATAACTTCTAATATTTTAGAGCTCTTCTTCCTTCGCTGATTATGTTAGACTTCTAACTTCAAATATACTCGACCCACTTCTGTTAACGTTTGCATTCTGCTAAGTAACGTATTTTACTTTACTTTTCTCCACATACGGCACACGTTCTTGCTTTTATGGGAGTAAAGTTTGAACTATATCTCAACACTTTGCAATATCTGTTTTATATAAATCGTTAGTATTTTACCTCTCATATATCATCTACAACAATAGTTTATGATTCTTTACAGAATTGTTTTTCCTTGTTTATCCTAATTGCACCAATGCTGTTTCCTCTTGGTGTTGATAGGATTAAACAAAATACTTCTTTGCAGAATAATCTGTAAATTTGATCTGCTTTTCGTCTCGCCTGAACACTTTCACTTTGCCAGTACTAAGCATAAATTAAAACTTTCTCCAAAACTTCTGGAGCAGGTATTTGTATAATGTCACTATATATATTTGTTTTCCTTATTTTTATCCCATTTATCAGATGTTCACCATAAATTCTTTCCAGATAACCAGAAAACACTTTTCTAAAATATTTTGAAAAATAATTCATATTAAAATCCTGTACAGCAACTTACTTAGTTATACTTTTTCATCAAACTTGCTTGTACATTACTTATATTACAAAAAGCAGCTACTTTAGAATTTGCGTTTATATTCTATTTTAATCTTCGTACAGTTTTGAAAGAAAAAGATTTGATTTTATCATCATCAAATAATACATATTACTTAAAATTTGCCTTTGCTTATCAAAGCAAAAAGTTAGCGAAAATGGCAATTATGTTTAATGATATGCTGTCGTTAGGCTTTGCACATACTATCTACTCTGCTAATCATTATAAACTATATATAGGTTGTTTAAAAACGGCATCGAACGATTATGGCCGTTGCGTAGTTTCTAGCTTAACTGGTCCAAATTTCGGTGTCGCAGCTTCGAAATTCTGTTAAGTATAATTTCATGCAGCATTAAATATTAAATGATTTTGTGTTTAGGCAGCGCAGGTACTACTGGTGTGTGATCCTCAAAAGTTGTTATTGGGACGCACCAGCCACGAAAACAAAAGCATTGCTCTTTATCAGTGTTCCTAGCCTCGCTTTCAGCTAACGGGGCAAAGTACAGATACTGGTGAAAAAGTCGAATAATGACTCGGACAGTTCCAAGGCTGCTCATTTTGCTATGATTTTAATTGCACAGTGCTTTCAACCAGTTACTTTAAAATCAACAGCTTCCTTTTCAGTTACAAATGCTTTATTTAGTATTATTAAATACAGTGAAATAAAATGTTTGTCTCATTGCAGAAGGCATTTAGTTTTGGTTAGCTTTATGTAAAATTCTCTGATATTGATATTCACTAACATTAACTTCCCTCTAAGAAGTTTAAGTTGCATATATCCACCAGCTTATTTGCCATCATGGACTGTTATAACGGAATTTTGGAACACGTTAAACACTCATAAGCAATAATTAAGCAATAGATTCTTTATTGCGGTTTCATAAACCAAAGAAATTCTTAATAGTAGCAAGCTACTGCTGAGTATGTCGATATGTTTACAAACAGTTACAGCATGCGGCACGGCGTGTGACCTACACCTGAGTATTATGACAGCGTGAGGTATGCCTCGTTGTTCCTCATCCTGGAGCTCATTCTGGAGCAACTTTTTATGCGCCACTAAAACTATTTCTATGTGTCTCATAGAAGTTGAGCAACTACTTCTGTATGTTCCTTCGGTGTCGTTTTGAAACATCCTGTATATATAGGTCTACGTGTATATAAAATATTCCATGCCGCCTTAGCTTAGCGCTAAGCTTTACTTTTTACATCAAAAGCGAGCATAATTTACCTCTTTCGTAGGTATAAAAGATAACTATATTTATACCCTTTTAGGTAAGTAAGTCTATGAAAGCTCTATATCATGCAATTGGTGCTATTCAGTGAAATACATGGTAGTGATGTCGACCAAGAAATTGTAAAATATTTAGTCTCTGTGATTATTGGCTTTCAACAAAATATAAGTTTCTAGTTTTATGTTCTAAATGCTTTATCAATTTTATCTGCTCTACTACGTACTTCATAGGTAGACGGATTATAATATTTCGTTCAAAATTTCCACATCCAAATGTAACTAAAATGTTAATGGTGAGCAAATAAGTTGGCGAGCAAAGAGCTCTACGTTGAGGCGCCAATTTGATAAAATAATGTTTCTGGGTGTCACACAATTCCACGTTGTGGACGCCAATTTGATGCAAATAATATAATGGCGAGCAAATAAGTCGGCGAGGAATGAGGTTTTTCTCAGGGTATGCGTGGATGCGTGTGAGAAGGAAATTTTAATAACACTGGAATGCCCGTTTCCAACTTATTTATTTACGGCTTCTTCTTTTAAATCATCGAAATGAAAGTTGCCGACCAAGGGTTTCCAATATCCCTGTTTAGAGTTACTGACGGCAGAATGTTTATTACTCGATAAACTTTATTCGTTCCTCAAGTATATATGAACCTATAAATATCCAAGACAGAACAAGTTGACCGCCCTAATAGGCTTCACGCCTCGGACCGCTCTAATCGGCCTCACGCCGAAGACTGTTGTCATCGGCCGGACGCCGAAGACTGCTTAATGGCTTCCTAGCCACGAACTGCTCTGATCGGCTTCACGACGAAGACTCTTCTGATCACTTGCAAGCCGCGGAGTACTCTTCTCCACAGCTGCGCGTGGGTGTATCACTTTCACTTACTGAAAGCCCTCTTCATTCAACTAAAAATCTCTTTGTGGCTGTTTTGTCATGCCATTCTAAATGATCCACAGAATACCATATTCGACGAGTCAAGTGAGCCCCTTTAGAAAACTGCTAAGAACACTGTTTCTTACATTACTTTTGTTATAACAACTTCCCCTCCAACTCAACTGGCCTTGCCCTTGTCGTAACAAAGAACCAACATTCCTTTGACATCCATTATGATTCTTTACTTCTGGCCAATCTTAATTTCGGTATCACAAATATCACCGGAAATTCATAATTTAAGACCCTACATTAAAAAAGAAGCAGTTTAAGAAAAGCTGTGTACGTGGGGGCGGTCCCAGAGGGTGGGTGCGTATGTGTGGGGAAGGAGTGCATGACCATAAAAACATGTCAAAAAAGAAATGTAATATAAGAAGCAAATGAGGCATAAGTTTAGTACACGAGCGGGAGGCAAAAAGCACCTGTGCTTTTTTTTTGTTTTGTAATTTACGTCCTCCAACGTTAAGTCATATCGGACGGTGAATGAATTGGGTGAAATAGTGCTCAAATGAGTCCAGGGTCCACGGAGCTTAGAGTTACCCGACATTCGTCTTGAAGGATAAGGGAAAACCCCGGAAAAACCCTTTTCCAGGTAACTCACCCTGACCGAGATTCGAACTCAGGACCTCTTGAACGTGAGGAAGACATGCTACTATGTACGCTACCGAGGCGGGCTACGTGTGTTTGTAACCCACATTCTGGAGGTCATCGGTTTGACACCTATGGCCAACCTTTCTTACCGAAAGGTTTTTCTTCCTGGTTAACTACTCGTGTTTCAGGGCAGGAAAAGTGTAAGCACGGGTTTCGGCGTACAATGCAGAGAATTCTCTGTGTGTAAATCCGTGACCTTCAATTCGGGGAAGGTCTTCGGCCTATGCGCCCTCCGGGGATATATAAGCCCTTAGGTAGTAGGGCAGCCCATTGTACGAACCAACACCGGGGAGCTTCAATCTACATATATCATAGCCCCTGCCGTCTGCTGCGGCAACTCCTCAGTACCAACCATGCTTAGCATGCCTCGCCTCAACTTTCCCTCCATGGATAAGTCTTATTAGGGGCACCGGCAAAAAAAGCCTTCAAGAGTTAGAGATCCCAATTCCCCGCTTGGAAACTTGTCATAAGTTTAGTACACTGACGTACATTAATGAGTGTATTAAGGACAGGATTTCCACCTACAAGACTCAAAACTTTGATTCCATTCAGCTGGTATCTTTTCTCTAGTGATTGGTCTGAGAAAGAATTCATGGACACAAGAACGAACCGATGAAAAGTTACAATCGATGTGAAAATGAAGGGACCGTGTGGATATTGCCTCTAAGAAAGTTTTTCGCCACAACTGGTACACATGGGAACTCTAAAGGATAATTTGGCCTTTTAAAGGAAGGGGTACAGAATTATTTATTTGTACAAAGTGTACTGACAGAATTGAACGCCTATAGGAGAATGGACTTTCTCCGATTACTGTGGTACAAACTATTCTTAAAAATGCTTAGTCTTCTTTGTACTTTTTGATAATCGAGATACACATTTGTAGAAATGTTATGCTAAATATACCCTTGTAGGTACAGTGGGAATAGGATTGGCTTAAGTGATTGATCTGTTAAGAGATGCTCGTTGTGTGCTGTATTTGAAATTTCGTTATCTTAGCATTACCAGGAAAAAATACAAATAACGCTTTCGCTTTTTAAACAATTGCAAGTATTGGAAAATTCAAACAGCAAACAAGGAACAGGAAATTATTATGTCAAAATGGATACATGCATATCTCTTAAGGTTTACAGTTATGAAGAATCAATTAGAATAAAGATGACTTAAGAGGTTATTCACATAAAATTCTAGACTTAAATTTCATATGCAGAATTAATCAAAATCGCAACATACATTTTTGAGAAAATAAGAAATTTAAAAAGGTTTTCCATGTGAACTCCAGATTTGGATGGGGTATTCTAAAATACTTTTCTTTTATTGAAAGTGTTGATTTGCAGTAAACAATTTCTTTAGGAATGTTTGGCTGAAGTGCACCAAGTGGGATGACTCAGGCGGTTTTGTCAGTGGTCCATATTCGGGAGGACCGGGTTCGATTCCCGTGACCAAAATGAGCTTTTTCGGGGGGCGGGGGGTTTCCGGGTCGCTAGGCGAATGCTAGGTAGGTTCACTATATCTTCCGAAATTTCTGTCGCTTCGTTATTATTTCATATCATCTCTCATCTGGTGGTGTCTGTCGGGGAGGATAGAAGTGTCGGTGGGTGTCTCGGCGGTGCATGGCAGGATGATATGTCCTGAGAAAACTTCCTCCTCCAGTACGACGGTTTCAGGTCTTCGGACCCATGGTGAGTAGGTTCCGGACTAGGCTGGCGGGATGTCGGTTGTACTGGCCTGCTGGAGGAGTGTCCAACTGGTATATAGTAAGGACCCTGCCCTCTGTGCTATCGTGATTCTTTAAATTGGCCACCATCGGTCTCCTCTCGCCTCATGCTTCCTCTCGGGAATTCCCTACTTAGGACTTAGGTTCAATAAACCACAGGTTTCGGTGCCGAGTCTCCTTCGTATTAATCCTAAACCTAATGCTAATCCTTGGCTGAAGTGCAACTTCTCTCTGTATTTAGCGAAAACAAAAGGAGGTTAACAGCTACAATAGTTATAGTGGCAGTAGGGTACTAGGAACGTCTTATAAAATAGATGAAAGTATTATTAGAAAGCGTTTATGTAAAGGTGCTGAGGTTATTTTACTATATGGTGTCCGAAAACCAGTGTTCAACCAATGCAAAGCTTTTAGCTATAAATCTATCACTAGAAAATTATTTCATGTGTATATTAACAAAGCCAGTAACCTTGGCTTAAAACTTAAGAAACTAGTTTTAAAATGAGCAGTACACCGTTGAATCATCTGCTCTTGTGGAATAACCAAATGATTATGTTTAGTATACAGAATAGGTTTTAGACAGATTTTAGTAAATGATTAATTACAATTAAAGAATCTATTTGAATATATCAGTATTCTAACATATAGGACTATCATAGAGTGAAGTACAAGGTTAGTATAACTTGTGTCTAATGGGTACTCTGTGTTACATTAAGTGATAGTATATACTAACATCATCGTTAATAGAGCATAGAGTATTAGTGCTACTCAAATTATATCAATTACCTTAAGTTCAAATACAAAGGTTGTGGTGTTAGGTAAATAAATCCCAAAGGATCAAAGTTAGTAATGTGACAACCTCGCCAGGATGGTAAACGTTTAGGTTGTCGCGTGGCCAGATCACTCCTCAGGAGCTACTAGTTCTCGGGTAGGCATACTCACGAGAGGTTGGGATTTGCTGTATAATGGTTAAATTACATTACAAAATACTGAGACTACAGTTTAGACATGGAGGGTTTACTACAATAATAGGAAATACGTATGGCCTTTACCTGCCCGAGAGCGGACCTAGGTCCGTCCTTGAACAAATCTGGCACACGAGTGAGACGAAGATTTGTACATGCTTCACCAAAGGTAGGAGAGGTCACGTGACATGACATCACACGCACTACCATGGTCAAAGGATTACTCACGACACTATTAGAATTAAACAAAACAGTCACTTCTGACAGTAAGGGGCACTCAGACATTGAAGCGGTGACCAATTTCAAGTTTTTTAGTGCATAATATTTAATTAGAGTATCTTCTTAGGAGCAAAAGGCAATATCTTCAAAAATATCAGTAGATATATAGAACTATAAGAAAATGTATCAGAATTGGCATTCTTAAGCAAACGCTATTGACATTTTATAAATCCGTAACAGTTCTACAACTTCCCAATGAAGAAGAGACATGTAACCTACATATAAAAATAAATTATGTTAACTTCAGAACTGAACATTTCCAAGATCGGTGCTAGAAACGAAGCGATTGGATATACACTTCATATTCGAAATACAAGGGAAAAATTGAGATACTAATTTGGGGCGAGGAATTTTCTTGAAAATCTTCGTATCACTTCCTTGAAAGACGTTGAACAGCTGGCCCACGTAACTGAGATCCATAGAGCGTAAGTCTCTAGCATTCCGCCAAGTAGAAGGTTGGAGGTTCGAGCCCCGCATTTGGCATGGATGCTTATCTGTATTGTGTATATGTGCAAAAAGTACAGAAAACGAACAACAATCAAACGAAAACAATAAAATAACATAAATACAAAGTTTGGTTCTTAAACTACTCTTCTTTCTTGACTAATGCTACTCAAAGCCACACAAACCGTTTTCTTTCATTTTGTAAAACCTCTTTTCTTTGGAAATGGCCTATCTGAAAGCAGGAATTTACGGTGAAATTTTGATATTCACTATTATGTTGGAGTTCCACAATTCCTCTATTTACTATGTACTGGTAGAGAAAGCAAAAATTGAATTAAGAAGTGCATTTTTGATTTATTATTCTAAGCAAATTGCAGGTATAGTTCATTATATAGTTTTCTTTTAGCGTGGATAAATAAAGCTTAAGAAAAGCACTGACGTACTTGCTTTGAGCTGGTGGTTTTTGTCGTTTTATTCCTAACATTTCTCTCCCACTTCGCTGCTGCAGTCAACATACGGGTTAGGTTTGCATTACCAACCTACTGCCGCTAACTTTACTTTGCCCCTCCGTTTCCTTCATCACTCATTCGTCTCTCCTTCACCATGACAATGCCTGTGCATTTTTCATTTTTCCTCGCGTTCGCTCTATTCTCCTTGGCCCACAGCCTATTTCGGAACATGAGCGAAGGGAAATTCAGAGCTGTCATTCCTTTTCCTATGTGGAAACCAGAGCCCAGTTTCTACCACTCCATCCAGATGAAATATTAACCACCCATGATTTTGTTAGAAATATTTTTCTCGTTTCGAGCAGGACTTGCCAACAAATTGCTGTTAGAAGCGCTCTTATATTTATTTCAATAAGCAATACACCGCCGTGTCTGATATGAAGTATTGCTTTTAAAGCCTTCTGAGGGTTACAGAAAATTAGAAAACCTTAGTAGTCTTGAATGGAACCTTCCATTCGATGATATAAAATGCTTTTGCTCCCATATGAATTTCGAATACCATCTACACGAGAAACACTGCAAAAAGTTCATAATACAAAGTGCTTCAAATTGATGTAGGTATAGCTATACTTCTTGAAACACTATTTCTTAACAACGAACTGAGAGAGAAATATGGCTTTCAGTTTCTCTACCACGTACTTAGTAAGTCGGAAACTAATTGCTTTCTTTCCAAAATTCAATACCAAGATTGCACTGGAAACAAATGTTTTGAAATCTCAAAATCCCCCTGAAAGAAACAAAGAGGTCGCAGTGTTTGTGCTAGAATACCTATTCCATGGAACAGTTTTAATGATATTTTAACTTTTCGAAAGTTCTATTAATGTTTTTGATAAAATACAAAATGATTAAAACGTCTTTATCACAAATGAAATATATATCTTGATATTTTCTCGGAATACCCTCTAAAGTCCTATTCATTCGATGAAACTAATATATCTTTTAATTACACACTTTTTGTCAAATGTAGTTACCAGTTTTCAAAATAATTTTTTTAATTCTTTTATTTCTTTAATACTTATAATTTTCTTACTTGGGAAGTCGCTATTCCGTTTTTTATGTCCCGGATTTGCAAATATACTGGAATTTCAAAGTCATCACATAGCAGACGTTTCACAAAGGATTAGACTACTGCCTAAGCGTACTTCTGCATTCAATTGTGCCTTTAAGCAACTATATGATAACTGATAAGACCAAACGTCTACAAACGTCTGTCTCCAGTATCATGAAGTACATAGCTGGAAAGCGTTTTTAAGGATATAGAACAGTGAGTAGAGAAAGATGTGAGAATTCATTCCATTTCATTTTATTTCTTCCCTCTTGACCATACTAAGAGACGAACCACGAAGCTGTCATATATCAACCAGGTCTTAAGAGATTTGGTTATCGTTTAAGGGGAGAAGGTACCTTCTATAAAAACAGTTTTCATATAAAAAATGTCAGTTTATAAATATTTGTCACGGAAACAGTCTGTGAAAATGTCATTGCTTTAGGATAAGTAGTTTCAAAGAAAAGGTACATAAGGCTTACAAAAACAAAAATTACGGGAAAATGAGTTTTAAGTTTTACAGTACACAAAGTCTGTTAAAACATCCCTACACCATGCTCAGTGTTGTCATGATCTTCTCCACTCCTCTTGTTGTTCCTTTTCTTATGTCTAGCACGTTTATAGATGTCTTCTGCTTCCATATCAGCCTTGGTAACACGATATTGATCCATTTCTGTAACAAATTTTAGAGCTAGAGGTACTTTTGTTTGGAGCAACACAATCATATGGAGTTCAATCCCCTGCACATCTCGGTAGCGTAGATGGTAGCATGTCTGCCTTACGCTCAAGAGGTCCCAAGTTCGAATATTGGGCAAGGTAAGTTAACTGGATAAGGTTTTCCCCGGGGCTTCCCTTATCCTTCAAGACGAGTGTCGGGTAACTCAAGTTGCATGGACCCTGGACTCATTTGAGCATCCTTTCACACAATTCATTCACCTTCCGATATGACTTAATGTTGAAGGACGTAAATTACAAAAAATAAATAAAGTTGAATCCCCTAACCTATAACACTTTGATGATCACTAAGAGTTGTACAATTGTTATTATTATTATTATTATTATTATTATTATTATTATTATTATTATTATTATTATTATTATTATTATTATTATTATTATTATTATTATTATTATTATTATTATTATTATTATTATTATTATTATTATTATTATTATTATTATTATTATTATTATTATTATTATTATTATTATTATTATTATTATTATTATTATTATTATTATTATTATTATTATTATTATTATTATTATTATTATTATTATTATTATTATTATTATTATTATTATTATTATTATTATTATTATTATTATTATTATTATTATTATTATTATTATTATTATTATTATTATTATTATTATTATTATTATTATTATTATTATTATTATTATTATTATTATTATTATTATTATTATTATTATTATTATTATTATTATTATTATTATTATTATTATTATTATTATTATTATTATTATTATTATTATTATTATTATTATTATTATTATTATTATTATTATTATTATTATTATTATTATTATTATTATTATTATTATTATTATTATTATTATTATTATTATTATTATTATTATTATTATTATTATTATTATTATTATTATTATTATTATTATTATTATTATTATTATTATTATTATTATTATTATTATTATTATTATTATTATTATTATTATTATTATTATTATTATTATTATTATTATTATTATTATTATTATTATTATTATTATTATTATTATTATTATTATTATTATTATTATTATTATTATTATTATTATTATTATTATTATTATTATTATTATTATTATTATTATTATTATTATTATTATTATTATTATCATTATTATTATCATTATCATTATTATCATTATCATTATCATTATCATTATTATTATCATTATGATTATTATTATCATTATCATTATGATTATTATTATCATTATCATTATTATCATTATCATTATTATTATCATTATTATTATCATTATTATTATTATTATTATCATCATCATCATCATCATCATCATCATCATCATCATCATCATCATTATTATTATTATTATTATTATTATTATTATTATTATTATTATTATTATTATTATTATTATTATTATTATTATTATTATTATTATTATTATTATTATTATTATTATTATTATTATTATTATTATTATTATTATTATTATTATTATTATTATTATTATTATTATTATTATTATTATTATTATTATTATTATTATTATTATTATTATTATTATTATTATTATTATTATTATTATTATTATTATTATTATTATTATTATTATTATTATTATTATTATTATTATTATTATTATTATTATTATTATTATTATTATTATTATTATTATTATTATTATTATTATTATTATTATTATTATTATTATTATTATTATTATTATTATTATTATTATTATTATTATTATTATTATTATTATTGCTGTTTTATTATTACGTCATCATCAAATATCTCCCCGGGCCCAAATGACTAAGCTATCATATCCCCACACACCTACCTAATCACTCAGTAGTAATTAACTCAAACATCTGCTCCTATTTCATATGTCAGGAAGAAATGCACCTATTTTGTGTTTGTATATACACAGCTTCCATATAAGACTTATTTTGGAAGTTAAAATCACATGTATTCTATAGACTATGTGATAAATTTTATGCGCTGTGTTTAATTGATTTTCAAGATAATCGTTTTATAGTAAAATTATCAATTTTTATAAACTTTTTATATAAAAGTGACCACAGAGCTAGAATGGTCCTAAAAATGGGAGGTTTTTAAGCAAAACCTATCGATAATTTAATAATGTTGAGATGTTACTTTATTGTATCTTTTAGGCGGGAGTGAGGTGGTAAAACATTTAAAACAAAACAACTTTTGCATTGAGCGTAGCTTTGAATTAGTTAACTTTATTGTAACTGTGTTGTATGTTAACTTCACCCCCAATTGCAGAATAAATAGCAAACTTAACCGAGTCTGTTTTATTTATTTAAATACGTTGACAAGAATTTTATTGGCGGTACGGCATTCACCGGGTCAGCTATTTTTGTATATTTTATCACTTGTTTCACACTATTTATACTTTAAATATATTATTTCCTTCCCTACAACATATAGTAAGTATGGAAAGTAATTGGATGCCGAGATTTCACGGGAAATATGCACATGTTTTGAGGACGCATGAACCAAAAGTAAAGGCATTTATGGAATGCGGCCCGTGTGTTTGCGTATAGGTGCACTTACGCCCGCGCTTGTGTGTGTGTGTGTGTGTGTGTGTGTGTGTGTGCGCGCGCGTGTTTGTGTGTGTCTGAACATCGTCAAATATCGTCAAAAAGCTATCCTTTACCCGGAAAAGTTTTCATTAGTTTTTATTTTATGAAAAGTTTCCTTAAGGATTTTGATTAATGTACCACAGCTTAGGGTATTTTTTGAAAATGAAATGTACATGTTGCATTTTTTGGAGGGAATAGCCTCTGAAGAACCCGGGATATTTCTGCATATATTGTAAAGCGCAAGAGATAGAGAACTATATATTATAATTCTTTGGACATAAAAATGTAGACTTCATAAAAATCACAATTTATGTCACAAAAATATTCTAGTGGAGTTTCCAGCGCTTATACAGATGTAAATCGGAAGTTATTGTTTTTTGTCCCTGTGGTTATGTAAAGATTACGCAATTCCAAGGCCATTGCATAGCCACCAGCTTTTTAAAGATATGGTTATCACTTAAGCCAGCTATATCCTCCAATACCAATTGTAGCTACAAAGAAATATGTATCAGAAACATTTCTGCAAGTGCTATTTCGATTAACATAAAGTAGAAGAATCAGCCTGCGTAAGGATTATTTGTTGAATTATGGGTAGACTAACTCAGGTGAATGTTTGAGATTCACAGGTTTGAAGCTTGACTGCATTTGATGTTGTATGTTATGATTTTTGCACTATTTCACAGAAGAACTAGAAGCTTCTACTCGCTCTGGAGTAAATAGGTAAACTTAGGCTCCTTTGGGGGAAATTTTTCTCTGCAGAATGATGCTAAAGTGAAGCATGGACGCTGTAGTGTGCTTATGCCACAACGTTCCTTTCTTTGAAAATGATTTGATTTGTTCACTTTTTCTTTCAATATATCTTCTATGAGTGACATATTCTGGCATAACTGACCTGCTATCTCATAATCTGCTAAATACAATAAATTAAAGATATAGAAGTTAGAAAATTTATTCTTTGGTATTAATATAATGGCTGGTTATTTTAAATAAATAATTCGAGATAAAATTTAATTAAACCTGGTATAAGTGTTGAGAAAAGGGTTATATTCCTTAACGAATAAACTCTCTATAAAGCAGATCAGTCACATCAGTTGGCATATGATTTACATCATAGAATTGATAAGCTGTAACTCCTGAGGCCCAGTGCTGCTACCTGAAGTCCAAACACACAGTATGATAGTACTAAATGATGTGAAAGTGTTTGCTAATGTCATTGTTGCATTGCTGATAACCCAATGGATAACAAGCCAGCTGTTAGAATATTCAGCATCAGCTACGGTGTTGTATACAACGTTTGCAGTAACCTCTTAAGAAAATGAATAACGTTATCCATGTTAGTTACACAAATATGTTAAATTATGTTGTGTAGAAAGGGTAAGTAAAAGTGTCAGGCATAGCCTAACTCCATAGCCTATTGTTAGTTGGTTCCAAATTCACGTTAAACATAGTAAAAAGCCTTTCTTTTGAAGCTTACAGGAAATACTATTCCAAGGTTCCACCTCAAAATCAGAGATGAATATGACATAATTATGTAGTGTGACATAGAAATATTACTCTTACAGAATTAGCATTTTGAGGAAGCAACCATCACAAAACTCATAAATATTATATGAAAACAATTTATGAACCATTATTGCATGAGTGCAATTTAAATAAGTCTGTTCCTAAGCTAGTCCAACTGTCAGGTGATGACATGTTCTAGTACTTCATTCCTGTAGATGACTATGATAAGTAATATTATATGAACGTTAATCAGTCCTTTCAGAAGCAACTTAAATGGCTCTGATGCAGTCAACACTGCCGCAGCTCACGTACTTTAACATTTCAGGTCATTAAACATACGAAAAGCTGAGCAGGATAACTAAGTTAGTATGAAAAATACAGTTGTAGTGGTTACGAAGATCGTGAGCATTTGGGAAAGCGATTTTTTATAGTTTACTTCCAGCTCATTTTGCTTCTCAGGCTACGATCGCTTTCGTGTTGCCAACGCTTCCCATTGAAATTGCAGTTCTAATAAGTTGGTATTCCGTCGTTAACTGCGAATTGTCGGAATTGTCGTATCATCGCAATGAGTACCCCTCGGTGGCTACTTCTACACGTTTATGTTGCCCCAGAGCCTGTCTATTGGAATAGCAACCCTTTGGAATAGGTGGTGCATTGATGCTCTCGAAACGCCCACCTGAAACTTACATTTTGAGCGCGATGTTCCACCCTCCCTCCCTCCCTCCCTCCCTCCCACCCTTCCTTTCTTTCTTTCTTACATACAAACTGACTGCACAATTATTCTTGCTGCATGCTAAATAAGCTTTAAAGGGACGTATATTTAGTACAAAAGATGATGCAATATATTACTTTATTACCATAAAGCACTTTTCTTAATACTAACGGACTAGCTTGTCCAGTATTTGAGCTCAATACACGATGTGAATAAAACACTAAAATTGGTGAACAATCCTAGTTAAGACGAAATTTCGAAGCTGGGGAATAGTGAACAAAGAGAAGTGAGAGCACATACCTATAGAAAGAAAATTCTTTAATTCGTAAAACTCACAAAATGGTATAATGGCTTAATTATATGAAAAATAAGAAAGAAAGGAATCTATTTTCTTAAAGCATTGCGCTTGTTTGTAAGCAGAGTGATGAATGTAGTACACATTGTACTATACTTACATTTCCCAATGAGTTTATGACATAACCTGAATTGCACTACATATTAAGTTTTTTCCAAAATATAACTATTAACATTCATGGTATGCGCTAGGGTGACATTACTCTTTCAAATGAACTGTATTTCGAAACTAGTCTTACTAAACTAGGTAACCTGAAAATGAACAAAATACTATTTAACACCTGTATTCTACACCTGTAATACTACACCTGTATTCTATTCAACTTTTAGTTATTAGTAAGTTAGAACTTATTTGCTTTTCATTCTTATTTAAATATTAAATCAATGGAATTTCAGTACCGTATATTTCTTACAAATGGACTAATGCAGTACATTTTCCTGTTTGGCGCCTCCAGAAGTAGGTAGCATGTTCTCAAATATGGAACAGCGTTTTTTCCTTAAAAATCTGAAGTGAGCCACATAAAAGATTTTCCACTTTTCTTTCATAACCTGGTGGCAGTTGTTGACACGTCATTAATAAATTATGTTCTCTTCAATATTTTCCTCCTTCTGAGAGCATCGGTACACACAATTAGGAAAATTGTTGGTACAACTTCAGGTGTGGTCTAGTATCAAATGCCAAGTTTCAATATCTTTACAAAGTGCACTATTAAACACTAAAGTTTTACCAAAAATCACTTACATTTCCGTCCACCTCCACAGCGTAGATAGTAGCATGTCGCCTGCCGTTCAGAGGCCCCGAGTTCGAATCTGGTTCAGGGTGAGTTAACTAGATAAACTTTTTCCGGGGTTTTCCTTGACCGGATAGATGAATGTCGGGTAACTGAGCTCTGTGAACCCTGGGCTTATTTGAGCATTATTTCGCCTATTTCATTCATCGCCGAATATGTTGGGGGCCGTAAAGGTTAAGAAAAACTAACATTTCCAAAATTCAATTAAGTAAAATGTGCTAATGCATATAGTATTGGATGCTTCATAATTTTTGACATTGTTTTACCGCAATTCGAACTGAGGTTTTTATTTATACGGGTTCTATAGCTGTTGTAGTTATCAGGGTCTCATTCTACAATAACCGTGAATTTACTCAGCGGCCCCTATATCAGATTGAGGCTCCATTACCTGTCTTAAATCTACGACACGAGACCACCGGCTCTATTTCCCTTCCCAAGGAGGCCATGCTAAGCATTATTACGCCTGAAAATATCCATCGCCCTCTACCGGGTTTGAACCCAAGACCTCGGAAGAGATTCTTGACCATGCAGGATGGCTAAGTTTACTTGAAACTAAAAGAAATTGATATCTCCACACAGAAAATTACTTACTTGTAGAACCTTTGATTTAAGAAAGAGTTTAACAAAAATCACAGAGGAAGTATTTTTGCAAATAATTTAAAATACACTACTTCAATTACAGAATTAGAGAAATGGTGCTGAATAATGAATATGGATTAATTTCCCAGAATAAACAAAGGCTATATTGAAAAACAATGGAATCTTTACGTATTTTGTAAATGCAGTAATTAATGGAGAAATATGAGTAATGGATATCGCAGATGTAAATTACATGTATTACTATCCAAGTAATTTTATTAACCTTGTTACTTAATTGTTCATGTGATAATGTTCTCTTTCCTTTCTTTTTTTAGTGCAATCACCATCGCAAGTTAACAAAAATTCGGTGGCACAAATCCAAAATACACAAGGAGGAGAACTGCTGTATGCTCTTTGTTTCTTGGATGTGCTGTAATCACTTTCAAGAGCATGAATGTACTATGAAGGTTCATCTCTGATGCATATATCAATTTATTGTCAAAAATTCCTTATAATTTGGAGTTTCGTGTCAATATCGCCTGAAAAATTAACTAAAGCATGAGGAACATGTGTAATTGCTATTTGCTTTCCTCGTTAGTATAGAATGACCATGAAACAAAAAACATTTAGACTGTCTGCCAGATTTTCCTAATATACCGTTTGTGATAAATTTGAGCTAGGCAGCCAAATTAGGATTTAGTAGATTTACTTGATACTTATTTTTAAATACTTAATATAGTTTCATGTGTATTACGGTTTATTACTATCCAGCACCACCACCATCACCAGCACCACCATCACCACCATCACCACCAGCACCACCACAACCACCACCACCAACACCACCACCACCACCACCACCATCATTAGCACCACCATCACCACAACCACCACCACCACCACCACCACCACCACCACTAATATCATTATTAATATTAGTAGTAGTAATAGTATTTTCATTATCAATTGTTTTTATTGGGATGTAATATTTTCTGCATGTATGACTTTTTCTTAAAAAACACGATAATTATAGTAACTTCATGAGAAGAGGTAGGGCAGTCTTACAGTAAAGGAAGTTGTTTTCTTCCTGCGGAGAAGAAAGCTCTGAGGTCCTGCTCTTTACATTTATTTTATGGTTTCTATCCGTTTGCTGCACGTTATTAATATACCTAAATCCAATTCTGTTAAACAAAACAAGGGCTATGTATTTTAATCATTAAACATTTTATATAGCAACGAATGTGGAAGAAGCCACATTTATTTATGCAGAAAAGATTGCCCTCATTTTCAAGACTCTTTCAAACTCTTCTACACTGTATTCTTATAAAAGCTTATCTATCTGCCACATGTTAATCAGATCAATATAATGTTGTTACTAATTTTCTTATAGTTGTAAAGAAATGTGGTAATGAAGTTGGCTTTAAACCAAAATCAAATCTTTTAAGTGCTAATTACTATGTGAGGGCTCTCCTGTTATGCAAGAAAAATAAAAGTGTAATGCTTCCATTAAAAGATATCAAGTAATGTCTCGGAAATGCTTCACTTTACATAGAATAATGTATTTGACATGTATTTTGTTTTTTGCAGAGATCCATGATTTTTATGTATGTGTGGTAAGATTTTGTCTACCGGTTACGCTCTACCAGTTACGAAAACGTCAGTCAGAATGGAGACTAATTCTGAGGACATTCCCAGAAAATTCAAGACATACATTTCAGTTTTCGTGAAAATATCTTAAACATATGATATTTTAATCAAAATCGTTGGAACCATTTTTTAAATTGTATTTTTCGAAAAGTGATAAGTTTAAAGTATGATCCAAGGATGAGGAGATTTTTTTAAAAGTTTTAATGACATATCCTTGGACCATACTGAACATAAGCCTCAAGGTTTTTGAGATATGCTGTTGACCCACATATTTTTCTTTCCTTTTTTCTTTGTTGTGGATTTACGGAGTCTCAAAACATGAATTATTGGTAAATTCTTGGTATGGAAAATGTTGCTGGAATATAGCACTTCACCTATCTCATATACGTAAAGGATAAAGAAAGGACTGCTATTACAATTAATGTTAATATCATTTTCAAGTACTGTTTGTATAACACCCTAGGAAGTCTGTAACAGAAATTCTGCAACGAACGATGAAGCAAGATGTCCGGTGCGCCAGCATGATGGTGCTACTCCCCATTAGCATGGAGATGATATTCCTCTGCAGCAGCAGTTAGTTCCAAGGAGGTGGACGTGTGCTTTGTGAACGTCATTACAGAGCTGGCTTAATGCTGGACCGTCCCTTTTCAGCGATCACAAAGGACATATGCATATTATCCTAAGTGCTTCTCAGTAACACTATCTCGCATTAGGAGAGAATACCACACAGCCCATTTAGAGGAAAACAATTGCTGGTCAAGATTGCAGAGCATGTAACCTTGGGGGCAATATGCAGGTGTAATTATATCACGTTTTATATTGTTATTTAGTGCCTTAGCACTGCGCTTGTAGGAGTTCCAGTGTCTGTGCCTCAGAGAAAATGCACCTATCCTTCAAAGCGTGGGTAATATGAGGCTCCAATGTAATAAACTTACTGAATTATTCCCATTCTTTCTAACCAATTACACACTTTTACTTTCCGTTTTACGTATTTAAATTTCTATATTCCAACCAGCACTCTACAAACAATATTTCACTGGAAATATTACTTTGATGTTCCCTGGACCCCTCCAAAAGAGAAAGGCATTGTATGATAATGTGTGTAGCGTTTGTATGTTTGTATGTGGGCGTGCGTGTGTGTGTGCGCGCGCACGTGCGGGCGCATGCGTCTCTCTCTCTCTCTCTCTCTCTCTCTCTCTCTCTCTCTCTCTCTCTCTCTCTCTCTCTCTCTCTCTCTCTCTCTCTCTCGCTCTCTCACACACACACACTCACATACACTCTCCCTTTCTACGTGAACAAAACGAAAAATCCGTTAAATTGGTAAAATTAGTATCTGAGGTCAGTATTTCCCAAGGATTCAGAACGAAAATTAATATATCTGATATATCTGTCCCCTAAATCTTACTGCAGGTTAAGTGATCGCTCACTGTCTGACGAGAGGGAAGGTCACACACGGGTGCAGCTAAGCGTGTTTACGTCAGCACACGTGTTGCCTAGTGATACGTCTTGTTTGTGTTCTTCTAAGTTAGTTAGTTACTAACACTCCCCACATGGCAACCTTGGCCTTCGGGGTAACCTCACCCCACCAAGTGATGACCGGACCCATTTCTCAGGTGGAGGCACCCAGAGGGCGGTATCCATTACCTCCGATGATAGGGTGATAGTGAGGATGGCGGTGAGGTGAGAGGACCTACAGTTTTTACCGTGGACTCCGAACCACGTTGGGCATAGGGGATACTTCACGTGTGCTAGACAGAGGTGAAGGCGTGGATAGGGCCGACTTAAAATCGCCAACCCCAGAGCCGGGAATCGAACTCGGGACCCTTAGAACGGGAGCCGCGAACGAAACCACCGCGCTACCCAGGCGCCCTTGTGTTCTTCTAATACTGCTAGTAATAGTAGTCTCGTTGTATATTGACATTTGCTACTACATACGACAGAAATAATAATGGAAAATCGACCAACGACTTTAGTGGTTAGCTTTGTTGAACGTGATACCATTTGACCGACTGCATATGAAATTCTTGAGTGGATTTTCGACACACTAAAATTGTACGAAACTGACGTCACAGGTTTGCAGGTAAATGGAATTTCTAGACAAATTTTTATTCAATACACAACGCCAGAGCTCGTCACCAGAGTACTGGCACAGTCAAATGGGGAAGCTAGTTTTGTACTGTCAAATGGGCAGCGCACTAAGGTGATTATTGATGTAGCTGGATTTGGACGACGGGCGGTGAAAGTGTACAATTTACCCTTGAATTTCGACAGTAGGAAGTTGATGGTAGCTTTGGAGCCATACGGTGCTGTGTTACAGGTGAAGGAAGATGTTTGGAATGAAGCATTTCGCTATAAGGTTTCTAATGGTGTGCGTTCTGTTACTATGCTCCTAAAAAGCATATTTCTTCGTTTTTGAATATTGATGGTTCCTCCGCATTAGTGAGTTACCCCGGTCAACCCATCACTTGTGCCATTTGTCATGCTGCTGCTCATTTACGTAATCAGTGTCCCCGCAGATTCGTTCCTAGAACACCGACTACTGCTTTGGAGCCTGCTACATGGGCCAAACTGGTAACGGAGAATTTGCCAACACCACGAATACCGGTGACCTCAGGGGAACAGACAATAATGACCGCCAATTACCGACCCAAAGCACAGAGCAGGAGGAAGGTGAACAGACAATTGTGGCAACAAACTTTCCACCCCTCAGACAGTCCGAAGAAGATAAGTGTAGTCCGGAAGTGTCCGCTGTAACTTTGGAACACTCTGCGCTAGTGTCGAGTGTAGTCTCTCCAACCAGTGTGAAGTCACCTCTGATTACCAAGGCGATAGGGGAGGAATGTACAGTGCCCGAGTTGGAGAACGAAGGAACTGTGGAGGTCCAACTGCAAGCCATAGATCCTGCTTCACGAACAACTGCCATGCCACCGTCTCCGACGATTTCGGAAGAGGAAATGAGCTCTGAGGATTTAGTGTGTGAGCGTGGATTGGAGTCCAGGGGTACGTTACTTAGTGGCGGAGTTAGTCGACGTGACCCGCGATCGGAAAAAACGAAAGAAGACTACAACTGTGCGTAAGGCTAGAAAGACTCATACATCTGTGGAACAGTGCTTGGATGATTGAGTACATGGTGAAATACTGCTTCCTTCAGTGTTCCTCCTTATGGTAGTGATTCTTCGGACATTTGCGACGGTGAATGTAAATTGTTTACGTAGTAGGACTAAACAAGCCTTGGTACGGGATTTTACATTTGATCACGACCTTGATTTTTTGTTTTTCCAAGAGAGCAATCTAGCCCACTTAATTTTTTTGGCCAAAGAAATAATTTTGTATCCAATGTGAGTGAGGAGCAACGGGGCACTGGCATAGTCTATCGCTCTTTTCTGGGGGTACAGTTGACGGAAAAACAAGCGAGTGGCCGGATTACTTCCTTATTAACGGAGAATAATCTTTTACTAGCTAAGGTATCTTTACCTTCAGAATCCAAAAGACTTAAGGAAAGGGAAGACTTTCTGGCCAAAGATTTGCCTTTCTTTTTGCGCCATCGGTACGACAAATTGATTTTCCGAGGGGATTTTAATTGTGTGCTTAGTGCAAAAGACCAAACTGGACATTACCTACCGTCCCCATGTTAGACTGTATTTGCAAATCCTTGGAGCTGTAGGACGCCTGGGGACATCTATATGACACCTATGTTGAATATACCTTTTACCGAAATACTACGGCTTCCAGAATCGACAGAATTTAAGTACAACCATGAAGCAGCAGATTCGCAGCGTGAGGGTGCGACATGTACCTTTTAGTGACCACCATTCGCCGATTATGACGCTGGTGCATACCACCCGGACACCGACAATAGGCAGAAGTTATTGGAAACTAAACAGTGAGCTTCTCCAGGATGAGTCAATCCGAGAAATGTTTCGGCTATCGTGGACGAGGTGGCAGCGTACTGCTCAAAGCAGGACTCCCAGTTTGCTGCAACAGTGGTTATATACGTTCAAACCTGCCGTCCGTAATTTTTATAAAGGTGAAGGTATTGAGAGGGTGAAGTTGCGACATCAACGGTTGAATTATTAATATGACCTGCTAAATGACTTGTATCAGCAACAGCGTGATGGCCGAAAAGTGGCGCAACATATTACTGACGTCCGAAAGAAAGCTTTGTTGTTTACATGAGGAACTTTGCCGGGGAGTACAGATACGGGCGGGTGACCGCTCGGTGCAGGACGAGGGGAGAACTTCCTTGTATCATTTAGTGTCCGAAAAGCACTCAGGGACACGAAAATATCTTTCCAAGTTACGTTTGTCGGGAGGAAACTTACTACTGACCTCACGAGAAATCTTAACGGAGGTTCAGGATGCATTTACCCACAGATTTGCTGCAGTGGATGTCAACAGAGCAGCACAGAAATATGTCTACACCCTAATTGAACCACTTGTAACGCCGGAGATGAATGTGGCCTTGACTGAGGAAATAAGGGAAGAAGGACTGTGCACGGCATTGGCGTCGGTCAGTATGACTTCTACACCCGGACCCGATGGAATTGGGTATCAGTTCTACAGCGACAATTGGAGTATAGTGAAAGATACTTTGCTTGGTGTAATGTTGGAATTACAGCGAGGTCCGGGAATCATGTGTGGATTTAATGGAGGCGTCATTGTGCTCACTGCCAAACACGCGGCAGCTCTAGATCTGAACGACTATCGCCCAATCACGCTTTTAAATGCAGATTACAAAGTATATACCAAGATTATTGTCAACAGGATGAAGAGATACCTGCCTGACATTATTGGGAAAGGACAGACCTGTGGAATCCCTGAGAGGACGATTAAGAATATTCTAAAGGACGTTGCGAGATACCATTATTGAATTTGAGCGCATATCTGATGAACCGGTAGCAATCTTGGCGTTGGATTTTACCAAATCATTTCACAGAATTCGTCACGGTTATCTATGGGGCGTGTTACGACTCTTTGGATTCTCTCCCTCATTTTTGAATGTCCTAAGACGGCTCTATTCATCGGCATATTCCAGAATACATTTAAATCGATTTTTACGCAGCCAGTGCTTATAGAACAGTCCATCCGTCAGAGATGCCCACTGTCAATGATCCTGTATACGATGTGTGTAGAACCCTTGATACGAGGCATAGCCTCCGTACTCTGCAGTAGAAGAAACCACTTGAATCTTGAGGGAGTATTTGCGTTTGCGGATGACATTACACTGGTGCTCACGGATTCTGGGGACTTCACAGCAACTGAACCAACCGTATTACAATATCAGAGTGCGCCAGGGACTTTGATCACTTACAGTAAATCGCATCTCTTGTCCTTGAATAACTGGACGATGGAGGACGCTCGGCTTACACATCAGTCCGAAATTAAGATCCTAGGTCTGTTTCTAACACCCGGCCTGGAGGAATTGATCGCAGTAAACTGGAGAAAAATTGTTAACCGCTGCGTAAATACATTGACCTCACAGTTGAGGAGGAATTTGAATTTTGTGCAGAAAATTTGGCACGTGAATACCTTTGTGCTGTCGAAGCTGTGGTACGTGGCACAGGTGCTTCCGATGCCCCATCAGTTCTCACAACGGTTAGAATGGGCTACTACATTTGAAAGAATCAGTACTACAAGATTGCCCGACCACAGTTGCGGAGGGACATAAATAGTGGCGGATGGAATTTGGTGGATGTGCAAGTGAAGTGTCGTGCCCTGTTATTGTGTTCTATCCTGACAGCCATCAATGGCCAAGGTAGCCAACAGGATATACAGTCAGCAAACAAATGATTGGCGCACATATGGTAGCTCCTGCAGCCTTTCGGCAGGTGCGAAGGGATTATGAGAGAGTTTTGCCTTTAATTGCAAGGAAAACAACGACGTTAACATCCAAAATCATATATAAGGAATTAGTAAAGGATTTCTTGGCAGTACCGGCGGTTGTTCTCAAATATCCAAATACTCCCTGGAAAAATATATGGAAACTGTTCGGCTATCGATTTGTACCATTGGACTGAAAAGTAACTTTGTATCAGTTTGTAAACGAAATCATTCCCAGGGAGGCTAAGAAACATAAACACAATATAGTGCCTGTGCCGTGGTGTAAACATTGTGGACACGTAGATACGCAACTCCATAGAGTAACCAGCTGCGTAATGGTACGTGACGTCTGGAAATGGACCAAGAAGCAGACGGGACACATGATAGTGATAACATCTGAGAATTCTGTAACCTCAGTTTTGTTAGCTTGGAACTTCCAGAAGGGAGCAACAGAGCACCCACAGATTTGGTTGGCTTTTGGTTTCTACCATTACTGCCTTAGTTTCGAGCAACCGACTTTATTACAGTTTAAATCATGACTAAATGCTGAAAGATACAGGATGAGACGATACCCAAACATATGCCATCACGTCTTGCATCGCGGCTCGCGTAGTAACTGCGAAGTGAATGGCAGTGCTTTTGAGTACTCAATATTCCATGGCGCGGAACTTCACACGCGGATAGTTCAGAGATGATTATAAAGTATTGTTTCTTCTCGCGGAACGTCACAAGTCAATCCCTCGCGAGCCTGATGTAGAGTGACCTATGCTGCTGGTACGTTCTTCTGCCATACATCAAATTTCCCCCACTCCTACTGAATTTTGCGAAGGGTGCATAATTCACGTAAACGACAGTTACTTTTACATTATCTGGTTCTTATCCTCACTTCCGAAAAAAGTTAAAATCTTTCAGGTTGGAGATAAGCCTCATAAACTTTCTCTTTTTCCCACAGCCAAGATAATTTATACGCCTTCATGCTTCCACAACTTTTGGTAAAATCCTAAGCGCCGTTGTTTAGGTCACGTCTGGGTGTATATGAAAGAATCTGTTTCTCGATTATTTGGAGCCAAAAGTGCCTTCAAGGCATGGCAGACAATTGGGCAAAGGTGGATGTTTACAAATTTGCAAAATGGGGTTTAATGACCTCTTCTCTCTGGCCTTGTTAACTGGCCAGTTTTCGGATAAACGTTCACTATATTCAAGTATGGCAGATATTCTCCACATATCTCTACATATATGGTATTCATTTATATTTAATTGGTATGTCATGTCAATGTCGATCTGACATTGCTAAAAATTAAAAAAAAGACCGTCCCAAAGCCCGAGATGCCCAGGACAGTTATTAAAGGGCCCTTCCCACCAAGCAGACCTCCAATATCCACGAAGGATACCTACGGAGGAAACGTCCGCGTCATCTGTTCGCCATCACCATACGCCACAAAATCTAGAAGCACACATTGAAATTTAGAAGGAAACGGAATGAAAGGGAAACGATGGATAGGAGATCCCAGTAAATGAGAAACAACATTCAGTTACCCACCAGATAAATTCATGGAAAATCTTAAGTTTAGCGTAAGCGGTGGGCAGAAATAGAAATTGTTACAGTTATCTATAATAGAAGAATCCGTTTACAATGTAATTCTTCTATCCACCATACGTTATGGTATATTTTTATTTTGGAGTGCCTTTAGATCACGCAAGAGGGGAGTGATCCATTAAAGAAGGGGCTGGCTCGGTAAAGCACCCCTGCCGCACTAAGGGTCACGGGTTGGATTCCCGGCGGTAAGTTAGGGGACGTTTCTCCGACCAAGACAATTCCCAATCTTCTCTAGAGTCTGGAAGTATGAATGAGAGTACGAATGTGTGCGTGATCAAATGACTAAGACCCAACGAATACGAATTAATACATAGATGACCCTCATAGCCATGGTCGTTAGAGCATATGTCTCTAGCGTTCCGCCGCGTAGAGAGTCACGGATTCGAGCCCCGCCTTGGGCATGGGTGTTTATGTGTATAGTGTATATATGTGAAACTAGAAAAAAACGTAATAAAATAAACAGAAATAATGAAAGCAGCGTTATTCATTTTTCTTTTTACCTTTGGCCATGCAAAGATTAAGAAATTCAATGTCTCTGCATAGCAACCAGATTTGAAGTATTTTACTGTTGCTTAAGGGCTATTATATTCTCACATGATATTTTTTGCAAATTTGATTATTAACATGAAACGGATAGATGCATAAGGATTTGTAAGAAGAAACTTTTGAACATAAGTATAGAATTCATGTGAATGCAGCACATCGGACCCATTTAATAACCTCTGCAATTCAGATACAATTTCTACTTTTTTGTATATGAAAGTTTTCTCTACTTCATTTGACTTGCTCGTTATTCAAAATCTTATATTTTTTCGGAACGAATGAATGTCTATAGAGGGTATCATTAGAGAAATTATATATTGGTATACATACCCTTTATAAATGCTCTAATTTGGTATTTTAATGTAACATAGTAAAACATATCGGGAAAATAAGCCGTGTGATGGTTAACTTTTTTGAGGATTTCATAAAAAGTTTTTATATCGCATATTTGGCAGATATTGAACTACACTAACCAAGGTTGTTTTGAGTTATGCTCTTCACATTGGAGATCTGCATGGACTGAAATCTTTAAGGCTGGCTCAGTTCGGTTGGAACCAAGTTCGAGCCCGGCTGGAACCCGAAATATGTCATACAGCGACGACAGCTTCGTTCAACATGGACCACTGCTTCAAATGCTCCCCGAGGGGGGTCTAAAATTGTTTGGTGTTTTAGACAGGAGGTAGAGTATGTCTTTTTATCTCAGGAGTTCAAAACGCATAAGGAGCGTTGGTTAGACTCGGGACTGGGGTGGTAACAGTTCCGGTATCTCAGATTCCAAGTGTAATAAGGAGGGCAAGAACTTTAGACACCGAACCTAATAAGTTTGCTACGCCGAGACCATGGAATTAGGTTTGTTTACATCGAACTGAGTGTGGGAGAAGGACGTTTGTAGAGCACGCTACACCTGATTCCGATCTTGGGTACGTACAGTCTGTCGACAACAAACAGAGGTTCCTGACTAAGTGCGTATGTATGAATAACATGAAAAAGTCCCTAAGCCCATTCTTACTCTCTTTTGTGAACAGATACACAGGCCTATTAAAATAACATTTTATAAAGTTTAATTATAGTCACTAATGTTATTGTAATGTACAGCTGCGTACATTCGTAAATTTTCAAATTTGAAACTTGTTCTAATGTTTGACAAAATAATTTTGTATTGAGAGAATGTTCTCTCTGCATCACATGATGTAATTGGAGCATACTTGAAACAGTTTATATTTGAATCGGTGTTGCTATTTAAACAATTTCGCATTTCAGTCAGTTTCAAATATGAGGGATTGTTTTTAAGAACACGTTGAAATTTATGTTTAACGCAATTAATATTAGTATAATCAGGGACTTCGTTAATTTTTTTCACAGCCATTTTCCACTGCCCCTAAAGCAGTACACATTTCAATATTCTATGTTTCTCCTCGGAACGTGACTGTATATGAGGACAGCGGTGGATCGCGGATTTCCATTGGGTAGAGTCTCGCAACCTGCAGCCGCCTCGTTCCAATGCTTTGGTAACCAAAGTGTCTGCCCTAGTAATGTGTAATGCGTATTAGATTTGTTTGGGGCTACCCAAGAGCTGGGTTACCTTATGTGAATGAGAACGTCCATGCCCAACATGAGCTAGCATCAGTTAATAAAATAAGTACGAAACAAAAGCCGATAATTATGCACGTGTTTAAGAGAGCAAACTTTCTGCAATAGTCTCATTTACTGTATTTATACACCAAAACTAGCCAACTTTAAGGGTTTTATAAACGCCATTAATGTGCATATTTACTTAGGATTTTGCTTTATGACACGCACTTGAAAGCATGTACTCCCTTTAATGTTCTTCGCAGTGTCGCTTTCTATATTGGGCGGGAAAGGCCGGTCAACTTTTCTCAGTGGTCTCTTTATCAGGCTTGAGACCCTAAATCTATGATATGAGACCACTGGTTTTACTTACTTTGCGAAGGAAGGCATAATACGGATTTTAACGCCGGATAAATTCCATCGCTCTCCGCCAGGTTTGAAACTACGACCTCGCGAACCAGCAGCTAGAATGTTACGCCTAGATCACGGCGGATAACAATTCTTCTATATAACCTCTATGCGTCATTTTCATCTAATCTTGAAAATATTATTTGCCGATACGCGCACGCATAACCTCCACACATATTTTCTTAATAACATGAAAATACGACTGCCACAGTATTATCTATTGACAAAACATGATGCTAAGTGTAAAATGACACCGTTGCAGAATGACAAGAGTAGTATAATTTTAAAGCAGGTGAATGTTGAAGCAAGTATTGTATAATTGACATGCTCGGTAATTTTCAGAAGATGGTTGCCCGTAAAATATACAGGCTTGGGAACGAGAGTGTTAAAAGGCTTTCTCTGTGTACAGCTGGAAGATAATAATTAGCTTAAATTGCCACCCTCCCAAAACTGGAAAGTGTCAGTTTATCGCTATTTTAATCGTATCACAGTAGAATAACAACACAGCAGGTTCAGTCTCTTCAGCTGTCTGGAGTAAATGCGGTGGACCGGATACAGCGGGGGTATGTTTAGTTCCCTGGGGAATAGTCGTAGCAGTATGAACAACAGCACAGTAATTCCTCCAGGTTCTTCCTCTAAAAACAAATCTCAATTATTCCTTCCGGACTCTCCTAGAAATTCTATTTTTCCTGTCCCATAAACCTGTTCCGACACTGCTACCAGCTGGTTACATACACTGTAAATTAAGCACAAGCCATCCTAGTTTTGCAGGTTTCCCACAGATCTTGCAACGGACGGCGTATTTCACCAATTACACTGTACTACACAGATTTTATTTCTGGGATAAAGGGGGCATCGATGTGATAAAAGTGATTTTATAGACCACTAAAGCTAGAGCCTCAATTTCCTGTACAGATATTACTAGTAACTAAAGAAGTGTGTGTACCAGTTTTCATTCCGATATGTAACTGCATTCTTGATGCACGAATTATTTTTATACAATTTTATTACCTGAAATCAAAATATTTTTATTTGAAAGATATTGCACAATAGATGTAATTTTTATAGTTCAATTTTTAATACCTTGATAACAAATTAACGGATCGAACTTTGAAATATTGCAGTTTTTTTTTCAAAATAAAAATATTTTTTTTGTGTGAAGGCGAAAAGAACTCCAAAATTCAGAGTTTGATTATAGTAATTATGATTAAAAAATTAAACTATGATCCTTATCAATATTCCGATCTATCAATTTATTGCACAGCTTCTGATGTGTATCGCGTACAGTGTTCAGAGCTCTAGCTGTAATATTGTGGGAGAATATAGATTTTGAAAATGGAAAAGTAACAAAAAAGTAAATTTGAGAAAAATGGCTTTAAAATTTTGCATGCAGTTTACATAAAATTAATTTCTTTATCTAGATACCGTAGTACACATTTTAATATTTTATGTTTGTATTTTAGGCACTATTAAATGTATTTAGAATAAAGTATTCTTCTATGTGAAACTTAAAATCGTTACTATTAATTACTTATTAGAAACGGCTCTGCTTTTTGTAGTGCCGTTAAGCAAGTTTATACTGTATGAGAATTTTTCTCTTTCTGGAAATTCGTTGCTTCCTCTTTGTTTTCTATATTTTGACGCCTTTTCCCCTCTCTCATCTCCCACTGTTTGAATTTGCAACATATTCTCTTTCTTACTCCCTCCCTTCTACAGATATCAACCCACAATGTGATATTTTGACATTACATAATAAAATAGCTTGTTCTGGAATATGCAGAGAATAAAGCCCTCTTGCTGTTAAATATTTGTTCATAACATCGAATATCGATGCCCTGTTACGCAATCGATATTACGTATACTTTAAAACACTCTGGATTTAAACAACAGCAACGTGAGCAGAACACGTTTGCAGAACACGTGAGCAGAACCAAAAATATTTTACGCTCGTGATTCTTCTCTACTCACTGCCTGTTACTTTATACAGTACTAGCTGACCCGGCAAACTTCGTACCACCAATGAAGGTTACCTCAACTTAACTATATTGTGACTTTGTGTTATCCCACTTCTTGACACCAGTGTGACTTTGTGGGTTCGTGGAATAAAAAGTCCAATTTCACCACTCAACAATGTTCTTTATTTCCACCGACTTACAGTTAAACTCTTGCCAATTACACAAAATTACTTGCTGCACACAATTACAATTTACCAGTTCGTCCGTAACAACTTCACTTGTACTCGCGATTACATAAACTCCGGTACACCTTCACAGTTACGTACAGTCTTCCGTTGCACAATCCCTTCGTTCATTAACACGTCACTGACTAACTCTTACACCAAGAACTGCGACTGTCTTCTCGCTCACACTCACTAACCAACTGATTGACCAACTCAACCAACAACTGACTAACTACACCAAAACCAACTCAACAACTGACCCACACTGTCTGTCTGTAACCCTCTTTATAGGAATATCACCGGTTTCTGGTGTTTACAAGATTGTTCTGGTAAACGAAAGATCGAGAAACAGGGGGAAGGAAAACAGACGACCAGTCATGTTTTCCCCTAACCACAAGCCTGTCACCACTACAAGACAAACGAGGAGAAGGTGTGGCTAACGCGGTCCTCCCCCCTGCCTTCCGTTCGCAGCTGGTACAGGGTGTTCTAGCGGTCTCGTTACACTGCTCCCTCCTCAAAGCTGTTCGTCCTCGAACAGCCCCATCGTAGCGTGCGAGGCGGTCCAGGTGTACCACCAGGATCTGCCCGGAGTCTGAGCCAGAAGTAGCGCTGCCGTAGTTTGTGAATCATTCGGTTCGCTCCCAGGTGTCCTCCTGAAGTACCGGCGTGCACTTCCTCCAAGACTTCCGGGACCTTGCTCCGGGGAAGTACCAACTGTTCTCTCTGCGCCTTCCCATCGGGTGACTCCCATACCCGGAACAGCACGCCCTCTCTGGTCTTCAACGAGTCCCATTGGGCCCAGTGCGACTTGTAGGTGGCGCTCCTCGGTGCGATGTCCTCCCAAGTTGGTCTCGTCCCTGCGTCCACTTCCCTCAAGAGTGGCCCCAAGTCTGCGTCCGCCAGCTGCTCCCTCCTCAGGCCTGCGCTATCCCAGCCTTCAGCAGGCACTGCCACAACTACTCGGACTGCTGCGGCACGCTCCTCCTCTTCCACTCTTGTGCGCTCGTGGCCGTCCTGGATCTGCGATAGGACACCTCCAATGCAATGGTCACTAGCGTCGGTGTCCACAATGAAGGCGCCACCCGGTTGCGGGGAACCCAAAGTTGGAGCACTGCACAGGGTCTCCTTCGGGTGCTGGAAAGTGTCTTCGGCGTCCTCCGTCCACACATAAGGCCGGTTTTCCTCCGTCAGGCGGGTGAGGGGTTTTGCGATGTTGTCGGCCTTTTCCTCTAAATCGTTAAGGCGGTCGTCTACTTGACCCTTCCGCTTGCCCAGATTCGTGACGTCATCCCTTACGCCGGCCAACCGTTCCTCAAACTTGGCGGCGAGAGCCTCGTTCGCCACCTTCATTTCGGTAGCCAGACCGTCATTCGCTGCTCTCCTTTCCGTGGTTAACTCGGCCTTCATTTGTTCCATCTTCTCGGCGATGTTGTCCCTAGCCGTCCTGATTAGTTTCAGTTCCGCGGCCAGGTTATTTCTAGTCTCCAGTATCTCTGTTAGTTCCGCTAAAATCTTTTCTAATGCTGCCTCCATCGTTGTAATGTTCGGTGATGTTGTTTTCCCGCTTCCTGACACCAGTGTGACTTTGTGTTATCCCACTTCTTGACACCAGTGTGACTTTGTGGGTTCGTGGAATAAAAAGTCCAATTTCACCACTCAACAATGTTCTTTATTTCCACCGACTTACAGTTAAACTCTTGCCAATTACACAAAATTACTTGCTGCACACAATTACAATTTACCAGTTCGTCCGTTACAACTTCACTTGTACTCGCGATTACATAAACTCCGGTACACCTTCACAGTTACGTACAGTCTTCCGTTGCACAATCCCTTCGTTCATTAACACGTCACTGACTAACTCTTACACCAAGAACTGCGACTGTCTTCTCGCTCACACTCACTAACCAACTGATTGACCAACTCAACCAACAACTGACTAACTACACCAAAACCAACTCAACAACTGACCCACACTGTCTGTCTGTAACCCTCTTTATAGGAATATCGCCGGTTTCTGGTGTTTACAAGATTGTTCTGGTAAACGAAAGATCGAGAAACAGGGGGAAGGAAAACAGACGACCAGTCATGTTTTCCCCTAACCACAAGCCTGTCACCACTACAAGACAAACGAGGAGAAGGTGTGGCTAACGCGGTCCTCCCCCCTGCCTTCCGTTCGCAGCTGGTACAGGGTGTTCTAGCGGTCTCGTTACAATATAAATAAAACAAATTCAGATTAGTTAGCCATTTATCCTGTAATTGGGGGTGAAGTTTAAATACAACACAGTTACAATAAATTTAATGAATTTAAAGCTCTCTAATAAACAATACTTTTTGTTCTTTTGTGGTACGTAAGTATATATAAGATGATGGTTTTCCGTCGCGCGAACAAACAACGTATAATTTGTTTATGAGAGAGACAAGGAAACTCCAATTTAATTCCTCAAACTTTCAACGACTGCCCTTGCGATTTATTTTTGGTCATCGCAAAGGCCAAACGCACAGGAAATTAATTTTGTGTGTAATCTTCGATAGGCTACATCAACAATTTCAGACTTTATAACAAACGATAAACGTTATTTAATAAAATATGGTAAGTGAAATATGTTTGAAAACTTTGGCAATGAGCGGAATATCTTTCTACTTTGTAATGCTTTTATATGTCGTAAGTAAAAGAAGGCATATTCAAGTTATTTCTGAGATACACTCACGCCACCTCCTGATCTGGTATTGAACGTACGGCAAACTGTCTTTTGTTCAGGGATCTGAATAGTGTTTTGTCTTGTCCGTTTTTTGTGTTATTTCAATTTAAATTTTATAACATTTTTATTCATTAATATCCTGATGGTGGGAGTGATGTGCGTTAATTTAGTTTTTTATAGATAGAGTTAGGCACCATACTTCTCAATCCTTCTCTTTCTATTTAATTGAAGCTAATTTATATAAACGTTTGCATAATTAGCTTCACTACACATTTTGTTATAGGGCGAAAGAGAGTGGCGATACACAAATGTTTAAAAGTTTGTTATTACATATTGATCTCGAACTGTAATTCTCGTTCCATACCGTGATAATCATCTATATAGTATCATCTCTTTAAAATCACAAATTTACCCACAAACTCCATACCACACAGCGTACAAATGAAATTAACTGTGTATTTTAAAGTTTCCTACCTATTTTGGATAGTAAGTTTTAATTAATCCAGTTCATTTCTAAATTGCCCATTATACAGTATTATACGAAAATATTTTCGAACAAAGATAGCTCCAAAAATGCACATGGAAAATTAGTGATAAACTTTCGTCATGTAAATATGGTTAATGTTTAGTTACATAACTGAAGTGGTTAGACTCTCTTTGAGAAGCCTTGAAACTTCTTAACTTTTTATGTAAGGAGTATGTAACGGTTGTTTTGTTTTAGGACCCGAGAGTGGGTAACTGTTTAAATATGTGGTGCAAGAATCGATATGGACATGTTAAAATGAATAAGAATGGAAGTCGTTAATATCCAGTATGTCATGAATTGACTTAACATGTACGTTATATGATGTCAATGTTTTATGACTTGTAGTTTTAAAAATGAGATTATATAATTTGTGACGTGGACCAGTAAAACTTAAGTTTAATTGGTAGTGATGGCAATTAGAGAAGGAAAAATCAATATTTTTTAAAAACAGCGAGGAAAGAAATCGTCTTTTGATGGAAGAACGTCATGGTGAACAGACGTAGATTTAGTGTGAGTAAAAAATTTAATATACGTTTTATGTTAATTGTAGTTAAGGTATAAAATATTATTGTCAAGTTTTATACGAAAAATTGTACAAATAATACAAAGTAAAGTGAAAATTTAGATATTTTAAAAGTAAAATAAATTTATTGGTATCGAAGTAGTATATCCTTTTCACTCGCGACCACGTCTGAAAATTAAGAGTTTTCATTGCTCAAGCTGAAGGAGATCTGGAGATATTTTAGATTCATCGATACATCTGAGTGCCAGATTGGACCAAAAAGAAGTAGTAGCTCGTGGCATCATCGCCACCATCCAGGAGGGTAGCAGACAACCCACAACCCCAGCTACAACGCGGGATGACATCAGCTGAGAATAATCCCGACCCATCTCTCGCTGCATCATCCTATCAGCTGCATAAAATCCTGCTACAAGTAGCTTGGACATGGATCCTCTCGAAAACTTTGGAGTACAATCTTTGGGAGATATTGCAGTGCAATGCGAAGTTTGGTACTTATGTAACATTGGTAATGTTGTTTACACACAAACATAAACCAATTTTTACTGCCTACTTAGAGTAAATAACGAAAGTGCTCTATCTTATCAAAAAATTTTATACGAAGCTTTCACCTTCTAGGAGCAGTGTTAATGTAAATTAGTGTAAGATACCGAATTAAATGAAGATTATAAACTGTTAAGAAAAACAATGTGTGATGGCCCTTGAACACCTTCCAAAAAGAGGTATGTACGACTGCAGCGACACGCAGTGGAAATCTCGTGTAACACAAGGTACACGTTGGAGCTTACAGATGACGCGCAAGTTTAATTGCTTTTCATATATAAATTTGTCTTAATTATTAAGAATCCTTATAAAAACTTGATGACAATGGTGTTTCATTTTGAACTAGGACTTAAGCAAAGTCTGGAAATAACAAGTGGGAACATTATTTCATATATATGTTAATATAGTCCGATCAGAATAACAGTATTTCGGAGCAGATGTGTGCGAACAGTTACATAAGTTTAACATATTCAATTTAGTATTTATATTTTCATTCCAGTAGTGACAAGTAGCACAAATAATCGTGTGGCAGTTCATAATATAGTGTACATAACTGAACTTCAAGAGAAATAATAAAAGAAACCTTAGTTTATTTATCTACTTCATATTAATCGAGATGAACTGTGGAAATATTATTTCTCATTCCGTTGGGAAAACAAGGAGAATATTTAAAAGTGAATGACTATGCTATGAATGACTAAGTGAATGACTAAAAGTTGCATAATCTTCCCATTATATTACGAGAAACATTGAGTGGCCACAGCGCTTTATAAAATGGAAGAATATTGCAAATTTTAAACCAGTAATAACCCATATATGCAGATGGTGAATAGTGTAAATACAGTTACTTAATAAAAAATACATTGTTTGAGACTCTATGCATTAAAAGGAGACGATTGTGGAAATAGATATCTGTGTTTTTTATTTTTGTTTACGTCCTCAAACGTTAAGCCACATCAGATGGTGAATGAGATGGGTCAAATGATGCAAAATGAACCCAGGATCCATGGAGCTTACAGTTACTATACAACCATACTTCAGGATAAGGGAAACCGCAGATTATTTATTAGATAAGTCATAGTGGCCGAGATTTGAAATCGGGACCTCTTAAACGTGAGATAGACACGCTACCATCTACGATACATAGGCGGGCTAAAGATCTGTTTGTGTAGGGGTGGGGGTGGGTTGACGGGTGCATCTCTATGTTTTTGTATGAGCAGCATAGCTAAAATACGAAATGTGGGTTGAGTACTAATTTTGTTATGGAAGTTCAGCAACTTCTAAGCTCAGAAAGCTAAGGTGCTAAAACAGTTTCCCATCCTAACTACATTTTATATGGAATATTTTTGAAAGCTTTGATGTTTGAAAAGCAGGTTGTAAAAATTTGGATTAAATAAACACATGGTTAATATATTTATTGACAAATAAACTACACCCTTTTAACTTTATGAGAATAGAATCTGAAGTACTTGTTCTTAATGACTTTTGCATCGCTAATGAACCATAAACGGAGATAAGGTCTCACTACAAAAGGGTGGGGGAGAAATTTTATCGTTAAAAACACAACCTATGTAAAATACATATTTTTATGGAATAAATGATTTCCAAGATGCGTGTAGTTACTGGCTTACATTTTAAAATACTCATAACTTTCTCAAGTGTGAATTCTTTGTTCCTTTGTTGCTCATGTAAAGCTAACAAATTTTATATCCATCACATATCGATCGGTTCTGAAAAACGCTTCATATAACTTAATTCTACTGAAATTCTCTAACCTCGATGTCTGCCGATGTCTGCTTAATTAAATGAAGCAGCTCAAGAATAATTCCTATAAGTATTGTCTTTACAAATGGGTATAGAGTATGCATATAATAGGTAAGATTTTATCATTCCTTGTGACTCAATGCATGCATGTCCTGTGAAGTCTTGTTAAAAAGCTTTTAGAAGAACACAAATATCGCCTAGGTGCAAGGACAAAGTGGATCAAGTAAAATGAAGTAGAAATAGGTATCAATTTACAAATTTCTTTTTAACTAACTGGTGCACAACAAGAAGCAATTGTTAGAACCCTATGTGGTATAACGCTCGACGTTAGATTAACTTCATAAATATTTGAATTTAGTTGTATCTTTCCAAATTATAAGCTCATACACGTGTATACGGCCTACGCAAGCCGTTATTTGTTGAAGATAGTTACTCCCGGATAACGCAAACGTCGAACGGTTTGCCTAAGCATGGTAGAAAAGGGGACGAGGAGACTTTGCTTAACTTAAGACCAAAACTCGAAAACACCTAACTAATGTAACTGGTCCCATAGCTCGCCTCTGGAGCACTCGCTCACTGCGATGAGGTACCGGGATCATTTCTGGGCTCAGGAAAGGTGCCTGTGTACGAGAATGATTATCCCTCACCAAAAGAATACGCACAGGGTCGAAGTATATTAATTTTCTGTTATAAGGCATATCAACATCTCACAACTAATTTATAAGCAGCACATAGTCCAGCAATTTGTGATTCATAACTAGCAATATTAGATAGATGTTCTTTTCTCTTTCATTGCAATAATTATTGATAAATAATGAATATAGTTAATGTTCCTTTAAACCTATGGTAAAGACTGACAGATATTTAGTATTGCCTTATTCATAATAGAAATGGTAAAATGCATGTCCGCCTTGTTGGATGCATTGTTATAAACGTTTCTCAGTATTAGTATGGACACCTCTTAACATTTCTGAAGATACTGAAGCGCAAGCATGACGTATTCGTTCTTTAAACTCATCTGAATTTTTTGGCACCGTATCGTAGATTCTGGCTTTCATATACTACGATAAGAAAAATCCAACGGAGTTACATCAGGTAATCTCGCTGGCCAATCGAATGCAACCATCACGACCTATCCAGCGTTCGGGATACACATTGTTGAGATATTTTCTAACCCCTCTAAAATAATAGGGAGGGTGCACCATCGTGTGGAAACGAGTGCCGCACAGTTAACGGAAGTGGGATGTCTTCTAGAAGACGCTCAAAATTCATGTGATTCTGTAGGAATCGCAAATACAGTTGACTTGTTGATCTGGTCTAATGATAACTGGTGTAGATATCGTCTTATTAACTGCCGCACCATACGTTAATATCCTAGTGGGTTTGCACCTGATGTGGTCTAACCAGTGAGGATTTTCAGGAGTCCAGTAATGTAGATGATATCTATTTACGGTGGAGTTATTGGCGAAATAGCATTTATCTCTCCATAAAATCTGCCTGATGAAATCCGGATTTACGTCAATTTTATTTAAGAGAATTCTGGAGAACGACACACGATTTTGTAAGTCGTTTATATACAGCTGTTGCTGTGGGCGCAGCTGAAAGTGATATAATCTTTTTCCCTTTACAATTCTCTGTACCGGAGACCTCGATGACCCCAGGTCTGCTGAGACTCTTCTTTGTTCTAATTACATTGAGAAATAGGCAGGCATTAATGGATGAATACTAATGACCTTCATTATATTAATAATAATGATCGTAATAATAGTATTATAGATGCATATCTATAACAATACAAGGTAGAATGAAATAGCACGATAACATTATAGTTTATACTATACTGTATGAACGCATAATTTTAATGTAAACTATGCTTAACTTCCATGCAATTTGCTCCAAAATAATGTTCCGGGAAATATCAGCTGCGTTACAGATTGCTCTTTCCACGACACACTGTACCTGAGAAGATCCCTCGGTCCGAAAACGCATTTCTTTACGTGTGTAAGGTAGTTGCCTCGTTGGAAAACGTTGTCGATAGAGCCTTCGGGCCTCAGCTGCATTGCGAAGCCTTTCTCCATAGATAATTATATCATCTGTGTACTCTTTGCTTGAGTACATTTCAGTAACTACCGGTTTGACTGTAAGACCTGCCAGAACTACAAATATAAAAAAATAGACGGCCACGTAACCTAATCGTAGAGAAGCAAGGAGAAAAATCACGCAGATGGCAGCTCGGCTCAGTGAAGTTTCGCTTGTAGGTGCACTTCTCCTTGAACAGCATCGATGAGGCAACCCTTCTTGTACCAACGTATGCGGGAAACATTAAACTACAGAGGGGGGCTTGCGTGGGCCACCTGGTGTATAGTACTCATAAACGCCTATGTTATGAAAAACGAATTCTCTCCTGCTTCGCCTTAAGATCAAACCGTGAAATGCTTCATGTGTCATTAAAACAAATTTGCATATTACATTTAGAGTAAATAGAAGAAGTATTGCATTAGACCCAAATATTGTATGCCGACATTTCATTGGAAATTCATATTACGCGATTCCCTAACTAAATTAATGAAAGAAGGTCTACACACGTGTATGTTTGTATGTGTGGTGTGTGCGTGCGTGTGTGTTGCATATGTACGTAGTGTGAGCGTTGCTCTATTGCAAATGATTAATGACTTTGTTAAACTAGCATATATTTAATATATGTTCAAGACTAATTTAATGTATACAATACATTTTCTAGGAATAGGTGCTGAAGTTCTCTTAATTCTAAATTAGCTTTTCCTAAGTGACAGCAAGATAAAGTCTTTGCACATAAAATAACGTTCTTGTTAAATCAAATGAAATGAAATGTGCAGTGCTTAACGCCCGATTTTACTACGATATATTAGAAAACTCCAGCAACTTAACTTACACTTTCTTCCCTTCTAGCAGTATTTTGAGTCTTAGGTTTTAGATGTAGTTACTGAAATAGTGATATATTTTCACATTCCACTACTAATTGAGAAGTAAGACCAGAGGTGTGGTGCATCTCTAGGTTCAGAGTTTGTGAAAAAAATGTGGACATGCTAAAACTTTTATCAATTCTTTCCACTAGCCAGAATCTAAAATAATATATTTGCTCTCACCTACATCCTCCTCTGGTACATAGGTACTGCATTGCAACTCCAATTCAGAAAGGCTTATGTTTTCCTTTTTCAGTGCTACAGGCTCAGACACTTCCTGATTTACTTCAACGGAAATATGTGTCTTCCCCATCTGCTCTTATTCATTAATCTACACAAAGCTGCTGTACTATCCTTTATCTTTGAAATTCTAAACAGAAAAATAATGCAGTACCATAAAAAGAATATAGGTACCTTAACCTCTTTATGGAAATTAATTGTTCTTTCACACTAGCTGCGTGTAGGACGCACTATGAAAGCGTGGAGCCAGACTGAAAAATTCAATGCCATGGCCGGGATTTGAACCATTGATCTTCTGGTCTCCGTCTAGCCCCTCTAAACCATTGAGCTACTATGGCCAACGTGCCAGTATGTCACTAAATTCTCCAACTGACTCGTGTTTTTTCAGGTAAACCACTTAGGAGTTCTCATAAACGCAGAGACAAATACCATAATGGAGACCTTCTAAGCCTTAAGTACTTCTCCATTAAGGTAATTGTTTCTTGTGTTTATGAGAACCCCTAAGTGGTTTACTGAAAAAAAAAACACAAGTTAGCTGGAGAATTTAATGTCATGCTGGCACGTTGGACACAGTAGCTCAATGGCTTAGAGCGGCTGGACGGAGACCAGAAGATCCATGATTCAAATCTCAGTTATGGCACTGGATTCTTCAGTCTGGCTTTACCCTTTCTGAGCCTCTTTAATTTCACAATACTTAGTTGCTCTAGGTAGGTTTACTGAAATAAGCTTCTATCACAACTTACGGTGTAATTTTAGGCACAAATGGATACTTGAGTTTAATAAATATAATACAGAGAGTAGGAAACCTAACAATAAAAACTTTAAACGCCAAATATCACTTCTAAAACACTAGAACAACACAAGAAAACATAAAAAAACATTTCGTGGTATTACCCAGGACGTATAATAAGGAAAGGACTAAAAACATTCGAAAAAATTACTGCCGGTTAGGGGATTCATATGAAAGCTTGTTAAAATAGGCTACCGTGGCTTAATGCTATTTTAAAGCGTATTTTAAAATCAGATCGCTCATAAGTTCTCTGCATTCGAATATGTGGGCGTGCCATTTAAAGCATGGAGAGGCATTTTTCAACGTAGAGCTTTAAAATGGCGTCCAAATCAGGTGTTGCGTTTGCCCTACGGGCATGAAACATTGTAAACAAGTAAATTAAATTATAGTGAATATTTAGCAACAAAAGCAAAAATTCCATTTTTTTTTTTCACTAAAATGACTAAATCAGCACTTCTGCTCCCCTTTAAAATATTTAATTTCCAAGGAACTACACTGCTACATTTAAATTTGATATCAGATTTTGGAACTATTAGAGATAGTCCTCCAGGAATCTGAACTAATGATATATGCGGTGTCATTATTTTCTGCGATTATGGTAAATTATATTTATTCTTTATTGGCCACATTAGCATTACTTTTGGCTCTTTGTGGACATTGTTGTTAATTTGTAGATAGTGAGGCACGTTAACCTCAAAATCTCAGTGAGAAATGCATGATATATATATATATATATACACTGAAGTGAAAGGTGTGTCACTATTTCAAAGTCAATACGCTGTTACTGGGTATGCAAACATTACTGAAGGGAAAATGGGAGAAAATGGAGAATGGGATAGTAGCTATCAAAAAGCTAACAGTAAAGGGAGGAAAACGGTAAGAAATAGTTGTGAGTTCTCGCAGAAAGTAAAAGAAAAATGAACAAGAAATGTAAAGAATATAAGAAAGGAAAATGGGAGGGGGAATGGGGCTAATTAAGTAACAAAGAAGCATGGAGGTTAAGAGCTACCTGGCAGATCAGAGGACCAGGGTGTCATGTAAGCCAAGGTAGCAACAAGGTAAAGAAAAAATAAATGTAGCCTAAAGTTATAAATTGTAAAATTTTGGAATATAAATAATAAATAAATAATTAATCCATTATTCTTTACGAGAGGGATAGTCGAGATAAGAAGATCCCACCATGTAAAGAATAAATGTCCCAAACGAAATTGGAAATTTGGAGAAAAAATGTACAGTGGGTGAAACTGGTTGTCCGTGAAGGCACTTTTTCCACCTTTGCACATGAAAACTGGGCCTAATAAAGCATTTGTGAAGGCAATGGACCCATCAGGCAGAGGGTCTGCATATTTCACTAACAAATCCGATTTTCTATACGCTGCTAAATTTAAAGGAGTATTTGTGAGTCCTAAGATTCGACAACCTCAACAAGACAGAAGATTTGCATGCATGCGTAACAGACAAAACAGCGAGCTTCGTTATATTTCAAGAAAGTGAGCAAAACTTCCTTGGAAGTAGAAGAGAGCCTAAATGTAAGGTATTTGTTCAACGATTAATCATCCCTTACAAAGATTCAGGATACAATATGTTTTTACAGTACGATTCTTGGACTCACATGCGGATTTCCTTCCAGAGAGTTGTATTGTTGTGATGTATTAGATGAACATGGAGAAAGGTTCACAAAGACATATCTACCATAGAGAAACGGTATGTATGGTAGCCGATTACTGTTAGAATATAATTCGTACCAGAAGAATGCTTCATATAAAAGGAAGAAACAAGACTGCAACTGTGTGGTGGAAATTTCTATCCACATTTCCCATGTTTATATAAATATTCCCTTGAATGACTCTTAAAAAGTGAGAAAATTAAGTGAACCGTTCAAATATTACCTTCTGTTATTCCCTTAATGTTTATGGGTTCCTTTAATTGAATTTTAGTTAGTATGTGTCCGACTTAAAATTAAAGCTATGTATACGAATATACTAAAATATATTAAAAATGAAATATCATATTACTGTTAATCTACCCCTGATATATAGGAAATAAATATGGATATGAATTCAGCATTACAATTTCTATAGGAATCACAAAGTTGGGCTCCAGAAATAGGACGAACTGCATATGTCCTACGGCATAACATTAGTACATATCTGCAGTGCAAAGCGTGTTTTGTTTACAGTGTTAATAAACAAACTCGCGTGGTTAAACAGTGTAAAAACTAAGACAATAATGAACTGCTCAGACCGTAGGCTACATGCTACATTTATTATTATTATTATTATTATTATTATTATTATTATTATTATTATTATTATTATTATTATTATTATTATTATTATTATTATTATTATTATTATTGTTATTATTATTATTATTATTATTATTATTATTATTATTATTATTATTATTATTATTATTATTATTATTATTATTATTATTATTATTATTATTATTGGAAATTAATTATTCTTTCACACTGGCCGTGTGTAGGCTAAATTGTGGAAACGTTGAGTCAAACTGAAAAATTCAATGCCATAGCCGGGATTTGAACCACGGATCTTCTGGTTTCCGTCCAGCCGCACTACCATTGTGCTACTATGGCCAACGTGCCGATATGACATTAAATTCTCCAACTGACTCGTATTTTCCCGGTAAACCACTTAGGAGTTCTCATAAACACATGAGACAACTACCTTAATGGCGACTTACTACATGTAAGTACTTTAAGGCCCGGGCTTTATAGTTAACCACTATTAGGTTAATTAATGGAAATTAATTATTCTTTCACACTGGCCGTGTGTAGGCTAAATTGTGGAAACGTTGAGTCAAACTGAAAAATTCAATGCCATAGCCGGGATTTGAACCACGGATCTTCTGGTTTCCGTCCAGCCGCACTACCATTCTGCTACTATGGCCAACGTGCCGATATGACATTAAATTCTCCAACTGACTCGTATTTTCCCGGTAAACCACTTAGGAGTTCTCATAAACACATGAGACAACTACCTTAATGGCGACTTACTACATGTAGTAGAAGATCCGTGGTTCAAATCCCGGCTATGGCATTGAATTTTTCAGTTTGACTCAACGTTTCCACAATTTAGCCTACACACGGCCAGTGTGAAAGAATAATTAATTTCCATTAATTAACCTAATAGTGGTTAACTATAAAGCCCGGGCCTTAAAGTACTTACATGTAGTAAGTCGCCATTAAGGTAGTTGTCTCATGTGTTTATGAGAACTCCTAAGTGGTTTACCGGGAAAATACGAGTCAGTTGGAGAATTTAATGTCATATCGGCACGTTGGCCATAGTAGCACAATGGTAGTGCGGCTGGACGGAAACCAGAAGATCCGTGGTTCAAATCCCGGCTATGGCATTGAATTTTTCAGTTTGACTCAACGTTTCCACAATTTAGCCTACACACGGCCAGTGTGAAAGAATAATTAATTTCCATTAATTAACCTAATAGTGGTTAACTATAAAGCCCGGGCCTTAAAGTACTTACATGTAGTAAGTCGCCATTAAGGTAGTTGTCTCATGTGTTTATGAGAACTCCTAAGTGGTTTACCGGGAAAATACGAGTCAGTTGGAGAATTTAATGTCATATCGGCACGTTGGCCATAGTAGCACAATGGTAGTGCGGCTGGACGGAAACCAGAAGATCCGTGGTTCAAATCCCGGCTATGGCATTGAATTTTTCAGTTTGACTCAACGTTTCCACAATTTAGCCTACACACGGCCAGTGTGAAAGAATAATTAATTTCCATTAATTAACCTAATAGTGGTTAACTATAAAGCCCGGGCCTTAAAGTACTTACATGTAGTAAGTCGCCATTAAGGTAGTTGTCTCATGTGTTTATGAGAACTCCTAAGTGGTTTACCGGGAAAATACGAGTCAGTTGGAGAATTTAATGTCATATCGGCACGTTGGCCATAGTAGCACAATGGTAGTGCGGCTGGACGGAAACCAGAAGATCCGTGGTTCAAATCCCGGCTATGGCATTGAATTTTTCAGTTTGACTCAACGTTTCCACAATTTAGCCTACACACGGCCAGTGTGAAAGAATAATTAATTTCCATTAATTAACCTAATAGTGGTTAACTATAAAGCCCGGGCCTTAAAGTACTTACATGTAGTAAGTCGCCATTAAGGTAGTTGTCTCATGTGTTTATGAGAACTCCTAAGTGGTTTACCGGGAAAATACGAGTCAGTTGGAGAATTTAATGTCATATCGGCACGTTGGCCATAGTAGCACAATGGTAGTGCGGCTGGACGGAAACCAGAAGATCCGTGGTTCAAATCCCGGCTATGGCATTGAATTTTTCAGTTTGACTCAACGTTTCCACAATTTAGCCTACACACGGCCAGTGTGAAAGAATAATTAATTTCCATTAATTAACCTAATAGTGGTCAACTATAAAGCCCGGGCCTTAAAGTACTTACATGTAGTAAGTCGCCATTAAGGTAGTTGTCTCATGTGTTTATGAGAACTCCTAAGTGGTTTACCGGGAAAATACGAGTCAGTTGGAGAATTTAATGTCATATCGGCACGTTGGCCATAGTAGCACAATGGTAGTGCGGCTGGACGGAAACCAGAAGATCCGTGGTTCAAATCCCGGCTATGGCATTGAATTTTTCAGTTTGACTCAACGTTTCCACAATTTAGCCTACACACGGCCAGTGTGAAAGAATAATTAATTTCCATTAATTAACCTAATAGTGGTTAACTATAAAGCCCGGGCCTTAAAGTACTTACATGTAGTAAGTCGCCATTAAGGTAGTTGTCTCATGTGTTTATGAGAACTCCTAAGTGGTTTACCGGGAAAATACGAGTCAGTTGGAGAATTTAATGTCATATCGGCACGTTGGCCATAGTAGCACAATGGTAGTGCGGCTGGACGGAAACCAGAAGATCCGTGGTTCAAATCCCGGCTATGGCATTGAATTTTTCAGTTTGACTCAACGTTTCCACAATTTAGCCTACACACGGCCAGTGTGAAAGAATAATTAATTTCCATTAATTAACCTAATAGTGGTTAACTATAAAGCCCGGGCCTTAAAGTACTTACATGTAGTAAGTCGCCATTAAGGTAGTTGTCTCATGTGTTTATGAGAACTCCTAAGTGGTTTACCGGGAAAATACGAGTCAGTTGGAGAATTTAATGTCATATCGGCACGTTGGCCATAGTAGCACAATGGTAGTGCGGCTGGACGGAAACCAGAAGATCCGTGGTTCAAATCCCGGCTATGGCATTGAATTTTTCAGTTTGACTCAACGTTTCCACAATTTAGCCTACACACGGCCAGTGTGAAAGAATAATTAATTTCCATTAATTAACCTAATAGTGGTTAACTATAAAGCCCGGGCCTTAAAGTACTTACATGTAGTAAGTCGCCATTAAGGTAGTTGTCTCATGTGTTTATGAGAACTCCTAAGTGGTTTACCGGGAAAATACGAGTCAGTTGGAGAATTTAATGTCATATCGGCACGTTGGCCATAGTAGCACAATGGTAGTGCGGCTGGACGGAAACCAGAAGATCCGTGGTTCAAATCCCGGCTATGGCATTGAATTTTTCAGTTTGACTCAACGTTTCCACAATTTAGCCTACACACGGCCAGTGTGAAAGAATAATTAATTTCCATTAATTAACCTAATAGTGGTTAACTATAAAGCCCGGGCCTTAAAGTACTTACGTGTAGTAAGTCGCCATTAAGGTAGTTGTCTCATGTGTTTATGAGAACTCCTAAGTGGTTTACCGGGAAAATACGAGTCAGTTGGAGAATTTAATGTCATATCGGCACGTTGGCCATAGTAGCACAATGGTAGTGCGGCTGGACGGAAACCAGAAGATCCGTGGTTCAAATCCCGGCTATGGCATTGAATTTTTCAGTTTGACTCAACGTTTCCACAATTTAGCCTACACACGGCCAGTGTGAAAGAATAATTAATTTCCATTAATTAACCTAATAGTGGTTAACTATAAAGCCCGGGCCTTAAAGTACTTACATGTAGTAAGTCGCCATTAATGTAGTTGTCTCATGTGTTTATGAGAACTCCTAAGTGGTTTACCGGGAAAATACGAGTCAGTTGGAGAATTTAATGTCATATCGGCACGTTGGCCATAGTAGCACAATGGTAGTGCGGCTGGACGGAAACCAGAAGATCCGTGGTTCAAATCCCGGCTATGGCATTGAATTTTTCAGTTTGACTCAACGTTTCCACAATTTAGCCTACACACGGCCAGTGTGAAAGAATAATTAATTTCCATTAATTAACCTAATAGTGGTTAACTATAAAGCCCGGGCCTTAAAGTACTTACATGTAGTAAGTCGCCATTAAGGTAGTTGTCTCATGTGTTTATGAGAACTCCTAAGTGGTTTACCGGGAAAATACGAGTCAGTTGGAGAATTTAATGTCATATCGGCACGTTGGCCATAGTAGCACAATGGTAGTGCGGCTGGACGGAAACCAGAAGATCCGTGGTTCAAATCCCGGCTATGGCATTGAATTTTTCAGTTTGACTCAACGTTTCCACAATTTAGCCTACACACGGCCAGTGTGAAAGAATAATTAATTTCCATTAATTAACCTAATAGTGGTTAACTATAAAGCCCGGGCCTTAAAGTACTTACATGTAGTAAGTCGCCATTAAGGTAGTTGTCTCATGTGTTTATGAGAACTCCTAAGTGGTTTACCGGGAAAATACGAGTCAGTTGGAGAATTTAATGTCATATCGGCACGTTGGCCATAGTAGCACAATGGTAGTGCGGCTGGACGGAAACCAGAAGATCCGTGGTTCAAATCCCGGCTATGGCATTGAATTTTTCAGTTTGACTCAACGTTTCCACAATTTAGCCTACACACGGCCAGTGTGAAAGAATAATTAATTTCCATTAATTAACCTAATAGTGGTTAACTATAAAGCCCGGGCCTTAAAGTACTTACATGTAGTAAGTCGCCATTAAGGTAGTTGTCTCATGTGTTTATGAGAACTCCTAAGTGGTTTACCGGGAAAATACGAGTCAGTTGGAGAATTTAATGTCATATCGGCACGTTGGCCATAGTAGCACAATGGTAGTGCGGCTGGACGGAAACCAGAAGATCCGTGGTTCAAATCCCGGCTATGGCATTGAATTTTTCAGTTTGACTCAACGTTTCCACAATTTAGCCTACACACGGCCAGTGTGAAAGAATAATTAATTTCCATTAATTAACCTAATAGTGGTTAACTATAAAGCCCGGGCCTTAAAGTACTTACATGTAGTAAGTCGCCATTAAGGTAGTTGTCTCATGTGTTTATGAGAACTCCTAAGTGGTTTACCGGGAAAATACGAGTCAGTTGGAGAATTTAATGTCATATCGGCACGTTGGCCATAGTAGCACAATGGTAGTGCGGCTGGACGGAAACCAGAAGATCCGTGGTTCAAATCCCGGCTATGGCATTGAATTTTTCAGTTTGACTCAACGTTTCCACAATGTAGCCTACACACGGCCAGTGTGAAAGAATAATTAATTTCCATTAATTAACCTAATAGTGGTTAACTATAAAGCCCGGGCCTTAAAGTACTTACATGTAGTAAGTCGCCATTAAGGTAGTTGTCTCATGTGTTTATGAGAACTCCTAAGTGGTTTACCGGGAAAATACGAGTCAGTTGGAGAATTTAATGTCATATCGGCACGTTGGCCATAGTAGCACAATGGTAGTGCGGCTGGACGGAAACCAGAAGATCCGTGGTTCAAATCCCGGCTATGGCATTGAATTTTTCAGTTTGACTCAACGTTTCCACAATTTAGCCTACACACGGCCAGTGTGAAAGAATAATTAATTTCCATTAATTAACCTAATAGTGGTTAACTATAAAGCCCGGGCCTTAAAGTACTTACATGTAGTAAGTCGCCATTAAGGTAGTTGTCTCATGTGTTTATGAGAACTCCTAAGTGGTTTACCGGGAAAATACGAGTCAGTTGGAGAATTTAATGTCATATCGGCACGTTGGCCATAGTAGCACAATGGTAGTGCGGCTGGACGGAAACCAGAAGATCCGTGGTTCAAATCCCGGCTATGGCATTGAATTTTTCAGTTTGACTCAACGTTTCCACAATTTAGCCTACACACGGCCAGTGTGAAAGAATAATTAATTTCCATTAATTAACCTAATAGTGGTTAACTATAAAGCCCGGGCCTTAAAGTACTTACATGTAGTAAGTCGCCATTAAGGTAGTTGTCTCATGTGTTTATGAGAACTCCTAAGTGGTTTACCGGGAAAATACGAGTCAGTTGGAGAATTTAATGTCATATCGGCACGTTGGCCATAGTAGCACAATGGTAGTGCGGCTGGACGGAAACCAGAAGATCCGTGGTTCAAATCCCGGCTATGGCATTGAATTTTTCAGTTTGACTCAACGTTTCCACAATTTAGCCTACACACGGCCAGTGTGAAAGAATAATTAATTTCCATTAATTAACCTAATAGTGGTTAACTATAAAGCCCGGGCCTTAAAGTACTTACATGTAGTAAGTCGCCATTAAGGTAGTTGTCTCATGTGTTTATGAGAACTCCTAAGTGGTTTACCGGGAAAATACGAGTCAGTTGGAGAATTTAATGTCATATCGGCACGTTGGCCATAGTAGCACAATGGTAGTGCGGCTGGACGGAAACCAGAAGATCCGTGGTTCAAATCCCGGCTATGGCATTGAATTTTTCAGTTTGACTCAACGTTTCCACAATTTAGCCTACACACGGCCAGTGTGAAAGAATAATTAATTTCCATTAATTAACCTAATAGTGGTTAACTATAAAGCCCGGGCCTTAAAGTACTTACATGTAGTAAGTCGCCATTAAGGTAGTTGTCTCATGTGTTTATGAGAACTCCTAAGTGGTTTACCGGGAAAATACGAGTCAGTTGGAGAATTTAATGTCATATCGGCACGTTGGCCATAGTAGCACAATGGTAGTGCGGCTGGACGGAAACCAGAAGATCCGTGGTTCAAATCCCGGCTATGGCATTGAATTTTTCAGTTTGACTCAACGTTTCCACAATTTAGCCTACACACGGCCAGTGTGAAAGAATAATTAATTTCCATTAATTAACCTAATAGTGGTTAACTATAAAGCCCGGGCCTTAAAGTACTTACATGTAGTAAGTCGCCATTAAGGTAGTTGTCTCATGTGTTTATGAGAACTCCTAAGTGGTTTACCGGGAAAATACGAGTCAGTTGGAGAATTTAATGTCATATCGGCACGTTGGCCATAGTAGCACAATGGTAGTGCGGCTGGACGGAAACCAGAAGATCCGTGGTTCAAATCCCGGCTATGGCATTGAATTTTTCAGTTTGACTCAACGTTTCCACAATTTAGCCTACACACGGCCAGTGTGAAAGAATAATTAATTTCCATTAATTAACCTAATAGTGGTTAACTATAAAGCCCGGGCCTTAAAGTACTTACATGTAGTAAGTCGCCATTAAGGTAGTTGTCTCATGTGTTTATGAGAACTCCTAAGTGGTTTACCGGGAAAATACGAGTCAGTTGGAGAATTTAATGTCATATCGGCACGTTGGCCATAGTAGCACAATGGTAGTGCGGCTGGACGGAAACCAGAAGATCCGTGGTTCAAATCCCGGCTATGGCATTGAATTTTTCAGTTTGACTCAACGTTTCCACAATTTAGCCTACACACGGCCAGTGTGAAAGAATAATTAATTTCCATTAATTAACCTAATAGTGGTTAACTATAAAGCCCGGGCCTTAAAGTACTTACATGTAGTAAGTCGCCATTAAGGTAGTTGTCTCATGTGTTTATGAGAACTCCTAAGTGGTTTACCGGGAAAATACGAGTCAGTTGGAGAATTTAATGTCATATCGGCACGTTGGCCATAGTAGCACAATGGTAGTGCGGCTGGACGGAAACCAGAAGATCCGTGGTTCAAATCCCGGCTATGGCATTGAATTTTTCAGTTTGACTCAACGTTTCCACAATTTAGCCTACACACGGCCAGTGTGAAAGAATAATTAATTTCCATTAATTAACCTAATAGTGGTTAACTATAAAGCCCGGGCCTTAAAGTACTTACATGTAGTAAGTCGCCATTAAGGTAGTTGTCTCATGTGTTTATGAGAACTCCTAAGTGGTTTACCGGGAAAATACGAGTCAGTTGGAGAATTTAATGTCATATCGGCACGTTGGCCATAGTAACACAATGGTAGTGCGGCTGGACGGAAACCAGAAGATCCGTGGTTCAAATCCCGGCTATGGCATTGAATTTTTCAGTTTGACTCAACGTTTCCACAATTTAGCCTACACACGGCCAGTGTGAAAGAATAATTAATTTCCATTAATTAACCTAATAGTGGTTAACTATAAAGCCCGGGCCTTAAAGTACTTACATGTAGTAAGTCGCCATTAAGGTAGTTGTCTCATGTGTTTATGAGAACTCCTAAGTGGTTTACCGGGAAAATACGAGTCAGTTGGAGAATTTAATGTCATATCGGCACGTTGGCCATAGTAGCACAATGGTAGTGCGGCTGGACGGAAACCAGAAGATCCGTGGTTCAAATCCCGGCTATGGCATTGAATTTTTCAGTTTGACTCAACGTTTCCACAATTTAGCCTACACACGGCCAGTGTGAAAGAATAATTAATTTCCATTAATTAACCTAATAGTGGTTAACTATAAAGCCCGGGCCTTAAAGTACTTACATGTAGTAAGTCGCCATTAAGGTAGTTGTCTCATGTGTTTATGAGAACTCCTAAGTGGTTTACCGGGAAAATACGAGTCAGTTGGAGAATTTAATGTCATATCGGCACGTTGGCCATAGTAGCACAATGGTAGTGCGGCTGGACGGAAACCAGAAGATCCGTGGTTCAAATCCCGGCTATGGCATTGAATTTTTCAGTTTGACTCAACGTTTCCACAATTTAGCCTACACACGGCCAGTGTGAAAGAATAATTAATTTCCATTAATTAACCTAATAGTGGTTAACTATAAAGCCCGGGCCTTAAAGTACTTACATGTAGTAAGTCGCCATTAAGGTAGTTGTCTCATGTGTTTATGAGAACTCCTAAGTGGTTTACCGGGAAAATACGAGTCAGTTGGAGAATTTAATGTCATATCGGCACGTTGGCCATAGTAGCACAATGGTAGTGCGGCTGGACGGAAACCAGAAGATCCGTGGTTCAAATCCCGGCTATGGCATTGAATTTTTCAGTTTGACTCAACGTTTCCACAATTTAGCCTACACACGGCCAGTGTGAAAGAATAATTAATTTCCATTAATTAACCTAATAGTGGTTAACTATAAAGCCCGGGCCTTAAAGTACTTACATGTAGTAAGTCGCCATTAAGGTAGTTGTCTCATGTGTTTATGAGAACTCCTAAGTGGTTTACCGGGAAAATACGAGTCAGTTGGAGAATTTAATGTCATATCGGCACGTTGGCCATAGTAGCACAATGGTAGTGCGGCTGGACGGAAACCAGAAGATCCGTGGTTCAAATCCCGGCTATGGCATTGAATTTTTCAGTTTGACTCAACGTTTCCACAATTTAGCCTACACACGGCCAGTGTGAAAGAATAATTAATTTCCATTAATTAACCTAATAGTGGTTAACTATAAAGCCCGGGCCTTAAAGTACTTACATGTAGTAAGTCGCCATTAAGGTAGTTGTCTCATGTGTTTATGAGAACTCCTAAGTGGTTTACCGGGAAAATACGAGTCAGTTGGAGAATTTAATGTCATATCGGCACGTTGGCCATAGTAGCACAATGGTAGTGCGGCTGGACGGAAACCAGAAGATCCGTGGTTCAAATCCCGGCTATGGCATTGAATTTTTCAGTTTGACTCAACGTTTCCACAATTTAGCCTACACACGGCCAGTGTGAAAGAATAATTAATTTCCATTAATTAACCTAATAGTGGTTAACTATAAAGCCCGGGCCTTAAAGTACTTACATGTAGTAAGTCGCCATTAAGGTAGTTGTCTCATGTGTTTATGAGAACTCCTAAGTGGTTTACCGGGAAAATACGAGTCAGTTGGAGAATTTAAGGTCATATCGGCACGTTGGCCATAGTAGCACAATGGTAGTGCGGCTGGACGGAAACCAGAAGATCCGTGGTTCAAATCCCGGCTATGGCATTGAATTTTTCAGTTTGACTCAACGTTTCCACAATTTAGCCTACACAGGGCCAGTGTGAAAGAATAATTAATTTCCATTAATTAACCTAATAGTGGTTAACTATAAAGCCCGGGCCTTAAAGTACTTACATGTAGTAAGTCGCCATTAAGGTAGTTGTCTCATGTGTTTATGAGAACTCCTAAGTGGTTTACCATGAAAATACGAGTCAGTTGGAGAATTTAATGTCATATCGGCACGTTGGCCATAGTAGCACAATGGTAGTGCGGCTGGACGGAAACCAGAAGATCCGTGGTTCAAATCCCGGCTATGGCATTGAATTTTTCAGTTTGACTCAACGTTTCCACAATTTAGCCTACACACGGCCAGTGTGAAAGAATAATTAATTTCCATTAATTAACCTAATAGTGGTTAACTATAAAGCCCGGGCCTTAAAGTACTTACATGTAGTAAGTCGCCATTAAGGTAGTTGTCTCATGTGTTTATGAGAACTCCTAAGTGGTTTACCGGGAAAATACGAGTCAGTTGGAGAATTTAATGTCATATCGGCACGTTGGCCATAGTAGCACAATGGTAGTGCGGCTGGACGGAAACCAGAAGATCCGTGGTTCAAATCCCGGCTATGGCATTGAATTTTTCAGTTTGACTCAACGTTTCCACAATTTAGCCTACACACGGCCAGTGTGAAAGAATAATTAATTTCCATTAATTAACCTAATAGTGGTTAACTATAAAGCCCGGGCCTTAAAGTACTTACATGTAGTAAGTCGCCATTAAGGTAGTTGTCTCATGTGTTTATGAGAACTCCTAAGTGGTTTACCGGGAAAATACGAGTCAGTTGGAGAATTTAATGTCATATCGGCACGTTGGCCATAGTAGCACAATGGTAGTGCGGCTGGACGGAAACCAGAAGATCCGTGGTTCAAATCCCGGCTATGGCATTGAATTTTTCAGTTTGACTCAACGTTTCCACAATTTAGCCTACACACGGCCAGTGTGAAAGAATAATTAATTTCCATTAATTAACCTAATAGTGGTTAACTATAAAGCCCGGGCCTTAAAGTACTTACATGTAGTAAGTCGCCATTAAGGTAGTTGTCTCATGTGTTTATGAGAACTCCTAAGTGGTTTACCGGGAAAATACGAGTCAGTTGGAGAATTTAATGTCATATCGGCACGTTGGCCATAGTAGCACAATGGTAGTGCGGCTGGACGGAAACCAGAAGATCCGTGGTTCAAATCCCGGCTATGGCATTGAATTTTTCAGTTTGACTCAACGTTTCCATTATTATTATTATTATTATTATTATTATTATTATTATTATTATTATTATTATTATTATTATTATTATTATTATTATTATTATTATTATTATTATTATTATTATTATTATTATTATTATTATTATTATTATTATTATTATTATTATTATTATTATTATTATTATTATTATTATTATTATTATTATTATTATTATTATTATTATTATTATTATTATTATTATTATTATTATTATTATTATTATTATTATTATTATTATTATTATTATTATTATTATTATTATTATTATTATTATTATTATTATTATTATTATTATTATTATTATTATTATTATTATTATTATTATTATTATTATTATTATTATTATTATTATTATTATTATTATTATTATTATTATTATTATTATTATTATTATTATTATTATTATTATTATTATTATTATTATTATTATTATTATTATTATTATTATTATTATTATTATTATTATTATTATTATTATTATTATTATTATTATTATTATTATTATTATTATTAATATTATTATTATTATTATTATTATTATTATTATTATTATTATTATTATTATTATTATTATTATTATTATTATTATTATTACTGTTTTTCAGAGAGTTCTAAGCTTGTGTAACCTCATTACCAAATTTTCAGATGAAATTCAGCATCTTCCGTGCTCACTAGTTACACGGTAGAAAGTAGTGTGTAGTAGCAGCAGGTTGAGCCATGCAGTTTCTTAAGAATACGTTCACACTGTAACTCCGAATGACTTCAGACCGTAGAAGACAAATAAGAGAGAGTAATATGAAATGTGCAGTTGTGGTGCTCTGTAATCATTATGGACCATAGTTAACAAACCGTGTGGGTTACAATGATAATTTTATAGCGTCTTAAAGAATACCCTATATCGTAAGATCTAGAATTCTGAAATCTGTCATTAAGGAATAAAATATACGTGGTTCAGAACAACGTTAGACTTCAAAGGAATGTAATTCGTCAAAGACAGCAATGAGCTGTTGAAACAGAGAATCTGCTTTGCTTCACAGACAGAACAGGTGCCTGCAAAATTGAATATTCGTCAACAAGTCTGACGTCGAATTCAAAGGAGAAGAGAGGAAATTATTGAAATCTTTTGAAGTTGCCGGTTGATATGCATTGTAAAGGTTTACAAAAGTAAGACTTCTGAAGTTATGTTGCGGTAGGACTTTAAATTTTGGTCCATTACATCACAAGTTACAGTCGTGGAATTAAATATTGTTCTTAATAATATTAAACATGTAAGACTTATCAAGCCACTTGCTTAATACTGCCAAGATGTTTCTTTCTTTCACTTGTTATTTCTTTGTTACTTTCTTTTTCCCCTTTCATTGCTTATTTATTTCATTCTTTCTTTATCCTTTTTTCTTTATTCTTTAATTATCCCTTTCTTCATTTTTGTGTTGCCCTCTCTAAGATAATGTCTGGCAAAATCGCGGTTTTACTCTTTTTAGGATACTTTAAATATTAAGGCACAATTCATTTTGCAAGCAAAGTGTTTCATTATAATTTATATTAACTGATCTGCCAATTTCCTACAATAGGTAGGTTGAAATGTTGTGCTTCATATACCGTGAACTGCTCACTCCAACACATTAGTTTTTACAAAAATCTCCATAGGTGTGTGAAAGCTAAAGGAAGAGAGAGAGAGAGAGAGAGAGAGAGAGAGAGAGAGAGAGAGAGAGAGAGAGAGAGAGAGAGAGAGAGAGAGAGAGAGAGAGAGAGATAGCTGCAGTGTTCCTAACTAAGTAAATGCTCAAAATTCCATGCCCGTTGTAGACTGCACAGCGAAGCATTTCAACGAAATATCTAATTCCAATTAGTCGTTTTACAAATGATGTCTTATACAGTTTTCAGAATTTAAAATAACTCACCATTTCCAATAACTTGAGCATCTGAAATGTATTTAACGTTATTTAAGTAAAATAAAAAATAAATAAATAAATAAAATAAATAAAATCTGTCTGATCCTGGCTGGATTTTCGCTAACCAAAATACTGAGATATATACAAATTACTGTAAAACGAGAAATCTCTTTCATAAGTTCAACAGTTTCCGAAATTTTTATTTATTGTAAAACTTACAGATAAGAAAAATAAAGTTAGGATTTTTTTAGAAAATTTCTGGGATGAAATCTCACCCGTTCCCTCCAAAATAAGCCATTTATCTAATAGGATCGCAGTTCAACTCTAAGCTAACGCTTGACTTCATGATCTGCTTCAAAGTCTAGTATTCTGATTGTAGAGAGTATGTTACAGTATACTTTAATCGCTTCAAGTATGCGATAACTTTTAACCATCACTGCTCCGGTGGTTCCAGCTTCCAGTACAGGACAATATCCCACTGGTAGATATTTGTGACCAAACTGATTTAATAATGAATGCTCTCTTATCTTGCCAAATGCATGGAATAGGATGAGTTACCATTCATTATATGAAAATAAACATAAACGTTGCTACTTTTTCAGCAGTACTGCCCACACTACTCAATTAATTGCGTGAATCTACGGAATGAGCCAAAAGTCAAGTGTTACCAGATGTCCTTAGACTTCGATATCCAACTTATTTATAGCCCACCTCCATTTTCTCGCTTCTGTTCTTATTTTCCCTCTTATCTTCTCCTCACATTTTCTCTCCCTCTGTCCCTCTCTTCTGTTCTTTGACTACCTCCGCCCCTGTTACCCTCTCTCCATTCCTTTCTCTGTGCATTGTGTATGTCTTGGAACATTTTGAATGCCGTAAATAAAACTGGTCTTTCTGAATATTGCACACACATACGCACGCACACAGAATGTCTTCACTTTATCCCTCTCCCCATCTCTCCTCATGTCTTTTGATTTCAAGGTAGCGCAACATGTTCGTTAGAAACAAGTATTGATATGAAATAAAAAATATAAATTAAAGATGATTTACAGTATTATACTGTGACGCAGCTCCGTGCTTCAGTTACCCCGTAAAGGCGTCGGTATACCAACTGACCGGGTGAAAAGATAAGTAGCGCTTTCACCCAGCGAAAACAATGAAAGCTCTTTCGAGATATACCACGATTGATTTGGAAGATTTTTTTTCGCTCTGATTACCGAACATGTTATAATTCACAAAATCTCCAGCCGCAATAAATGCAATCGTGAGTGGGTTAGTCACTGAGATGCTAGACTGTTGTGGTGATGAGACTTCAAGTGCCGCTGTAACAACCGTTGTGATTTACATTGAGTGCTGCTACTGCTAAGAGCTATAGAAACCTTGTTTTCGTCATCCCAGCATATGAAGCGGACGAAAGGTGACACTGCCAGTTTAATTTCACCGCTACCTGCAGTACTGAACTGCATTAAATTAGTAAAGTGACAGTGAAAATTGGATGTTAAAATATGTATAAATATTTGGCAGCATTTCTTGAAAGTTCTTTATGCATTAAGTACACCAAAGCTATCGTGTGTTGGTGCATATATACCAGGGCTGATCAACAAAGACTGATACTGATTTTTTTCACAGATATTTATTACTGCAATTCAATGTTTACAAGATTTTTTTTTTTCAGAATAGTCCCCTCCCACTTCTATACACTTTTATAGCGTCTCTGCCAGTCCTTGAACACGTGCTGCAGACCATTCTTTGTGAGGTCCTTGAGAATCGCCTCACTTTTCTTGAGCACTGCTTCAGGGTTCTCAACTCAAATACCCATAAGCTTCGATTATCACCGTTGATGAGTCATGGTTGCATTATTATGGTCCTGAAGGGAAAAAAGCACAGTGTGGAAATCGCCAGGTTCTCCAACACCAAAAAGTCAAAAGTTGTTCCATTTGAAGGGAAAGTGATGGTGATCACATTTTGTGACTGTAATGGCATGATTTAACAGCATGCAGTTACCCTCACACTACTGTTACAGCAGGGTGCTACACGTCAGTATTGGCTACACTGAGAAAGCATTGCAAAAAAAAAAAAAAAACGACCTGAGCTTTCTCTGACTGGGTGGCTACTGCATCATGACAATGCACGGCCTCACGTCGCAAATCAAGTCATACAGTTTCTGGCACGATTCAACATTACTGTGTGCCACATCCACCGTATAGCTCCGATTTTACACGCTGTGCCTTTTTTAATTCCCTTCAGTAAAATCAAAGCTTAGGGGTATTCGATTTGAGTGCTCAAGAAAAGTGAGGCGATTCTCAAGGACGTGACAAAGAATGGCCTGCAGCACTTGTTCAAGGACTGACAGAGACGCTATAAAAAGTGCATTGAAGTAGGAGGGGACTACTTTGAAAAAGATCATGTAAACATTGAATTGCAGTAATAAACATCTGTAAAACAATCAGTTTCAATCTTTGTTGATCAGCCCTCGTAGTTTTAGGTAAAGCTCTCAAAATTATATATATAATAAAAAGATATTTGTCATAGAGTAACGTATAAATATAAAAGGCATAGTAAGTCATTCGTTGAGATATTCTCATAGTCACTCAATCTTAGGCTATAAACCGTATCAGTACCTTCTAGGAAGTGTCAGCCATAATTATACGACATGCGGACATAGATGGCACATACGAGATAGCAGATATTCAGCCTCAAAATTGTGACTAAAAATGTGAGTGAAAATCATAAAGAAGTTTCAATTCATACTAGAAACATTGAACCGAAAACGCTGCCAGGTATACTTGAGCAGACTCTGGAAGCGTATACTCTTTTCCCACCACATAGTTTCCACGGTCGGTTTACAATGGTGTCACGGAACGTTCTGTTTAGCCTCGTTCTGCTGAATACTCTCATAATTATAATAATAATGAGAATGGAAGATAATTGTTCTTTCACACTAGTCGTGTGTAGGACGCACTATGAACGCACTATCTTTCATAGTGCGTCCTACACACAGTTAGTGTGAAAGAACAATTAATTTCCATTAATGGTACCTAATAGTGGTCCGAAATATAAAGCTCGGGCCTTAAAGTACCTACAGCATAGTAAGTCGCCATTAAGGTAGTTGTCTCATGCGTTGAGAACTCCTAGTGGTTTACCGGGAGAAACACGAGTCAGTTGGAGAATTTAATGTCATGTTGGCACGTTGGCCATAGTAGCTCAAATGGTTAAAGTGGCTGGACGGAAACCAGAAGATCCGTGGTTCAAATCCCGGCTATGGCACTGAATTTTTCATTCTGGCTCTACCCTTTCAATAATGAGAATGTTCACACGTGTATTGTTTCAGATGGTTCATGCATATTCACATAGGGTATTCTTCCTTTTTCGCACACTGTAATGTATGCGACAAATTGAGTCTCATAATTGATTCAAATTGAGTCTCAGTTATCAAATGTACACAGATAGCCGAGCGGTTACTGAAAAGCATGTAGGAGCTAGACCTAGAAAAGTTCGAATCCTTGATATCAGTTTGATTTGTTTATTGTAGAAATACGAAACGTGTATTACGCATATTTTAATATGACGTACAATTGCTAAGGATTTTGTGGCAGTTATACTCACACATAAAAAATGAAACACTGTACTCTGCTTTCAAACTAATTGAAATAAATGTTTTATACCAATATGTAAAATCAAATAAAAATGGAAATTAACTTAGTATTGGGTGTGTAAACCCTCTGCTTCTATTACTACCCTCATTCTGCGTGACATGGATGAGAGCAAATGCCTAGTGAAATTTTTACGAGAGGATACTTCGCATTATATGTCAAACCATTCATAACAGATGAATGAACCCGAGTGTTTTCACAACCAATATTAAGGCAATCTTCTAATAATATTGCATTTATTTTGAAACAATTAGATTATGTTATTTGCATTTTTAAAAATGAATGGGTTAAAAATACTCTTATTCTTTATCTTCTGCAAGAAAACTTAAGGCATGGCTATTAAATTAACCATAGTAAAAAGAAACACGTACATCAAGGATTCGAACACATGTTGGGCTACTTACAAGGCACACCCGGTTTACCGCTCGGTTACCATGGATACGTCAAGCCGCAAGGCAACTTAATGTCTATCGCATAGCTTTGAAAGAAGCCAGAAAGGTATCAAAGCGAATATTGGAATAAATAATTGTTCTTTCACACTAGCCGTGTGTAGGCCAAAATGTAGACAGGTGGAGTTAGACTAAACACTTCAATGCCATTTCCAGGAGTCAAATCATAAACTTTTTATTCTGACTCTACCTTTCCAAAGCGTTATTGAGAACGCAGCGTCAACAACTGCTACCGATGTTTTCCGAATCGAACTTCGTTTCTGGCAGCTGCACATTATTTATTTTATTTTATGGTCAAAAGGTGTATTAAAGGCTGTTCTAGGAAAAGCAATAAAAGCATAATTTCTCCTATAAGCGTCTACCTGGATTTTGTTTACTCCATTCACAAAGTACCATTTTTGGGAGAGCTTACAGTCCACAAACAGATTTCTTTTATTGTCAATAAACATTATTGTATCCAAATCAGGGCCGGCTCCTCCTTACGTGCTGAAGCACTGCAGCACGTTCTTCTCTGTTTTATAAGTCACATTGTATAAATTGTAAAAGACCATGTAAGTAACAATGGATTATTATAAGTATAGGAAATCGGTACGATCAATAATGAATTCGTGATGTACGGAAAACATCTGCGTAACTAATGGAAGGCATCCTTGAATTCTGCGTGCTAAGAATCGATATGCTCGGTAATCAGTATTGTGCATGTGTACAAGCTTATCTTATTGCCCCCCTGATGTCATAAGTTCCCTAGATTTTCGCACAAATGCGTGCTGCATCGGGGTGTTGCGCGGTGATCATTCGCTACACGATGAAGCAGGGCAGCCAACACTCATAATTATAGCTGTAGCACTTAAATAAGCATTTCAAGTTACTTAACAGTCTATCATTGATTTATATTTTATTTATAGAAGCTAATTCCATTCTTCTTACGAAAACGGATCCAATGTCTGATGGTTATAAAATCGCAGGGCAGACTGTTTGTGATACACCTAACATGTTGAAACGATACTGTATTCACGCGACCATAACGAGAATCCCCCATAACAAATACATGTGGTTCGCATGTTTGCATTGTACCAAGTGGTTCTTTGTGTAACGCTATTTAGTGACTATATCAGTTTCTTTATTTTGTGTGAGTGTGAAACGTGTTATAAATTCGCTTTATTAAGTGTATGAGGAATTTAATATTACGAAAACTTTAACCAATAAATAATGAGAAGAAAGGGTTAGTATAAGAATGTTGAGTCAAAGAATACCCGATTTAAAAATTGAGCAACAAGAGAAAAGAAGTAGAACTTCTGTTTATACTATGCAGAAATATTGGCGCATGGAGTTCATTTTTCGAAACTAGGTGAGTTGTATGGAGTTTTTCCCGCAGCACATTGTTATTTTTTCGGCACGAGCCGCCACTGATCCAAACACATTATGGTACTTATAGTTGTGAACAAGAGTAATGTTTCATCACTTGAAGGGTGAGTTAGTATGATGTTCATTAACAGTCCTATATCAGTTACATTTAAATATTGACAACATATATTATAATCACAAAAAGGAAAAAACACTTCATCATACATATAAAACACATGATATTAAATGAGCAGGTCGTTGTGTTGTTTTCTTTTTAATCTTTATTTTGCGGTTCTGGAGGAGGGTGTAGGAAAATGTCTTGGAGCAATGGATTTGGATAATTGGCAAAAGTTTGGTGTAGTCTGGTGTAGCTTGTTCTGATGACATCCATCATTTCTGGTATATTCAGGTCCCTGTGAAGTGTGGTGTTGCTAACATGGGGCACCTGTGGTCATTATTAGGTATCTGTTCTGGATTACTTGGATTCTTTTTACATGTGACGCTGCAGCAGAGCCCCATATGGAGCAACATTATTGCCAAATAGGTTTGATGAGTGAGTTGTATAGAATGCGTTTATATGGCACTGCAAGAGGAGATTTTGACTGTATTATATGTTTGATTTGCTGGATTCTGTGTATCAGACTTGACAGAAGATATGTGATGTGGAGATTCTAGGTCAGTTTACTGTCCACTATGAGGCCGAGGTAACTAACTGAGCGGTGGGTATAGTGATTCCTCCAAGAACTATGGGATAATATGTTATCTGTTTTCCATATGTAAAATATACTATTTGCGATTTCTGTCGATTCATCAGCATTCTCCAGTTATAAAACCATTTTGTGAATTCAGTGCAGAAGTTATTTAATTGCTCAGCTGCTGATTATGAAAGCGCGCACTAGTCGTATTCCTGCTGTACCTAAACAGAGACGTAGGAGTGTATTTATTTATTGTGAATAGAATGGGCAATTATATGGAATACTTGTGCATTAGTAATGAGTATCTAAAGTATTGTGACCAGATCTTCAATATAATGAGAAGGTAAAAAAGAAGGAATGTTATGACTACTATTTTTGAAACACGGCACATTAAGAGCAGCTTATCCAGCAGGGAAGTACATTGCTGGTCACGTTAACTCACCCTCGTCTGTTTTGTTTGTATTGGGGTTGTAATCTGACGTGACAAACGATGTCCAACACAGCACTTGTCTAAAACATCAGCTGACTTTAAGGTTTACAAGTAACTATTAATTATAAGTACTAATCGGATTTGGCACGAGCAGGTGAAGCTCGGTAAACATTATCTTCGGGGTAGGGCAGCATCGAACACTTTATAAAGTGAGGGATGGTGTATGTAGATTAAGGGGTGAGAAGGATTTCTGCTTGATTTAATTATAGATAGGTATATCGCTGACGAGGGAAGACATGGGGTGCACGCATAATGATTGCTTGCAGATGTTCTCTGTTAAAACGAATTCAAGAGATCCCTCTTCGCTTTCGGTAACCTTAAAAATATTTTTACTTTATCTTTGTATAATTCACAGAGCTCTTTCATGGATTATGTTATCCTTTTACTAATGAGAACCGCTTTCTTTTGATTCGGGTTTCCGAATCATTATCGCGTTTATATACTTAACGAAATGAAAAATCCAAGTATTTCTGCAACATTTAAATTGATATGGAGGAGATATATAAAATCTTATGTGATATTTACATTTATATTACATTCAGGACCCATTCCTCATGATGCTTACTTTATTTCCTTCTTTAACCCTCGAGTAGTCGCGTGATAATTTGTGACGTGAGTGGTCGCGTGAGCTACATTTGTAGCCCGTATAAAGTTTACTTTACACAGTGTTGTTTTAAAAACCTTCTGGGATATTCCTTTATTTGTTTATAGTGTTTACTTACATTCAAATTGAGTTTTAAGAAGTATTTCAAGATAGAAATTAACTGTTGTTTCACACTAGCCGTGTGTAGGACGCACTATGAAAGGGTAGAGCCAGAATTAAAAATTCAATGCCATAGTCGGGATTTGAACCACGGATCTTCTGGTTTCCGTCCAGCCGCTCTAACCATTTGAGCTACTATGGCCAACGTGCCAACATGCCATTAAATTCTCCATCTGACTCGTGTTTCTCCCGGTAAACCACTAGGAGTTCTCATAAATACATGAGACAACTACCTTAATAGCGACTTACTATGCTGTAAGTACTTTACTATGGCACGTTGGCCATAGTAACTCAAATGGTTAGAGCGGCTGGACGGAAACAAGAAGATCCGTGGTTCAAATCCCGGCTATGGCATTGAAATTTTCATTCTGGCTCTACCGTTTCATAGTGCGTCCTACACACGGCCAGTGTGAAAGAACAATTAATTTCCATTAGTTGTACCTAATAGTGGTCCGAGCTATAAAGCCCGGGCCTTAAAGTACTTACAGCATAGTAAGTCGCCATTAAGGTAGTTGTCTCATGTATTTATGAGAACTCCTAGTGGTTTACCGGGAGAAACACGAGTCAGATGGAGAATTTAATGTCATGTTGGCACGTTGGCCATAGTAGCTCAAATGTTTAGAGCGGCTGGACGGAAACCAGAAGATCTGTGGTTCACATCCCAGTTATGGAATTGAATTTTTCATTCTGGCTCTACCCTTTCATATTTCAAGATAATTTGATATTAAATTACTGTATACTATATGTCGTGTAAAATATACGGTAAACTCGTTTATAGTGCTCCATTACAATCCTGGATCATATTACTCAAGTTAATAATAGTGAAAACATAAATATCTGATAAAAAATGTGTTAAATTTTTACATTGCTCCAACAATCACCACATGAATGTGTTGTAATAGTTTCAAAATATGATACAAGAACAAAATTACTATTTGGTTTACAATTCTTCTTGTGGACACACCGCGTTGGAATGACTATCGCAAATCTTTCTTTGACACATGCTGCAACTCTTTCTGGTAGATTTATCCTTGTTCCTCCACACCTTCCTACCTTGTGTGAAGCTGTGCAATTTCTGTTCTGCAAACGTCTTGAAAGCTGAGACGAATCTTACCAGCTTACATAGTGAGACTGCTATAGTTTTCAGTTCTGCTCTTCTTACTTTTTGAGGCTATATGAGCTCTTGAGACATTGTCTCAAGAAAAAATACACGTGGTATTGATCGCACTGATGTGACCCTTCTCTTAGTATCCAATTCAAAAGAAGTTACATTAGCGGTCGCGCGGGCTAAATATGTAGCCCAGCTGTGCGCAAATGAGTTTAATCGTAAATGACAAAAATACTGCCTCGCTAAAATGTATTATAGCCCACTAACCATTAAGAACACATTGTTTCAAGAAACTACCACTATTCCCAACACCATAAAATCAGAAGTAGATGCGCACTTGCAAAAACAAAATGGCTGGGCTACACAAGTGGCCCACATGACTTCACGACGGTTAAGCTAATTGTGATAAAATATTTGTAGAAATGCTTCTTTTTGCACAAGCTATTGTACAAACTATTTCCAAAAAGGCCTATTCCTCTAATTACTTCATGTTAATCTCGGCAAACGCTTGTAGACATTATCCTATTAAATATTTTTCTTGTAGGTACAAAGAGAATTAGAAGGTACTGCAGGCTTAAGAAATATTCAAACAATTTAAGAATCGGTCACTGTGCGATGGCTTTGAAACTGAACAGACAAACGATAAAAACGAGCTGCGACTGACTATGTGAGGTAGTTAAAAGTATTTAAAAATTCAAAGCAATAAAAAGGATTACCTTTAAGTGGATCTTATCATCAGAATTATATTTGTCATATATTGTGTGGTTTGAAGAAGATGAACATTTCCTGTATAATAAAACCTCTCTTATTGTTTACTAGTATATAAAAGTCCCCCAGAAAGATGGAATTCCAGAGTCTATTCCTTGAAAATTCAAGATGTTGGTTTCTTTTGTCAATAAGACATCTTAGAAATACAGTAATTCAAACAAATCATTAGGACAACTTTTAATAAAATCACTTGCACTTAAATAGTAGCATGGAATGTGAAGAGTTTTTTAAAACCTCCCTATGGTATCCTAGGAAGATGCCGAACATAAATAACAAGTTTGGTAATTAACTGATATTCATTTTTAAATTATGCGGTTCACTGGTACATTCACACCATCACACACACACACACACACACACACACACACACACACACACACACACACACACACACACACACACACACACATACACACACACGGACCCTTATAATTGTGCTTTTTATTTAGGAGGGCTGAAAACATATTCATTCTGGTGAAACGTCATTTTGGATACTTAGGGTGGAAGCAATACCTTCCCTTTTTGCCATATGTAGTACGAAATTAAAAGGTCCTAAAGAGTGGAGTTACTGCTTTGACTACTTGTTCTTCTACAAACTCTCTTGAGAGCCTTTATTCTTCCATGCGCTTCATGTTAATTGAGATAAAATCATTTTATTACAAACCTCTTTATTACTATTAACTTATAGCTACAATAGCAGCTAGATAATATATTGGGCTTTAGGTGATAGTAAACCTTTTAAAGATCTGGTCACTAAGTGATAGTTTTGATATTCTATTCTCCTTGCATGGCGAGGACGTAAAACAGGAATATCGACTACCTGTTTGAGAAAAGTGTTGACATTTAGAAATTCAATCTTATATCAAGGAATGTCTGTGTTATGGATATCTCCACACAGTAAAAGTATTATTTAATGTTCCTCATGTACTTTAACGTTATAGCGAAACTATGGAGCAGTTAAATAAATTAACACATACCTATTACACAATTAAACATTACTATTTTGTGCATTTGTATTAAATGTTGAAGGGTTTTTAGGTTCGGTAGTTAATTATGACTACAGTATGACTCGGGGTAAGATGTCATTAAGTATGGTAACTAGCGACGACTTGTTTCAAGAAAATTCGGATAAATACGTATGGTACATTAGTGAAGGCATATTTACTATCCAAAATTGCCTGATTATGTATGACAGGCTCGCTTGAAATTCGTGGACTATATGAGAGCATCTCTTAATAGATTATATCGAGACATTAGAACGGAAAGCAGAAAATTCCAGTAATGTAGAAATGAGGCGGTAACATCATAATGGAATCTAGTAGTGGGGTTCCTAAATTCATTAGCAAATGGGCAGGCTGGAATAAGATTTTTTGTTAGCTGAGTAGCACATTCTGGGAAGAATCTTGGACACCTCTGGACTAGTCGCTGATGGAGCAAGACGTAGCTGAATGAGGCTTCATTTCTTGCCTCAATGATAGAATTACTTGTTGTCACGTAGTATAAGATTCAAATACGTTAACTCTGGATATACCAGGTGGCCCACATAAGTCGTATTCGTTAGTTTTATGTTTCCCAGATACATTAGTGCAAGACGGATTGCCTGGCGCTGCTGTTCAAGGGAAAAGTGCACGTAAAAGTGAAGCTTTACTGAGATGAGCTGTTATCTGCGTGCCTTTACTCTTTATTTCGCTCGTATAATGTCGCATGGTCGTCGGTTGTCAGGTATTACAGTCAAACAGGTAGCCACTGCAAATTGCTCAAGCGAAGATTACACAGATATGATAATGACATATGGAGCGACATATTGCAATGCAGCTGACGCCCGAAGGAAGAGGAAAGCAACGTTTTCCAACAAGACTTCTTATTTCTGCAGAAATCTTTGCACGAGCAGATAAGCGTTTAAGAGCCAAAGAACTTTAGAGGTACAGTATGTCGTGGAAGGAACAATCTGCGGCGCAACTGATTCTGATGTTTCCCGAACATTATTGAGTATTTTTGGAGCAAATCTCGTGAAAGGTGTGCATTGCTTACATTGAAATTATGCGCCCGTATAATGTAGTATAAACAATAGTGCTATCGTGCTATTTCCTTTTATTTTGCATTATTATATGTATATACCTATCATAATACTATTATTTTCATTATTATTATTAGTAATATTATGAAAGCAATTAGTTTTCTTCCATTAATTCCTGCCGGTTTCTCATCGTAATTGGAACAAAGAAGAGCTGGAGTAAGCCATCCTGTATCGAGGTCTTCGGTACAAACGATTCCAAAGGAAAGAAACTGGCATCCCTTTAAGCTACACCTACACCATCAGCTATTTAGAAACGGTTTCCAAAATTGGGCGTCATTCTGCAAAAATCTCTTAAATAAAATCCACATAAATCCGGATTTTATAAGGAACAATTTATTGGGAGATGAATGCTATTTCGCCAATAACTCTACTGTAAAAATACATAATGTACATTAATGGGCTCCTGAAAATCCTCACTATTTATGACCACATTACGTGCTAACGCACAATCATTCTCCTATACAAAAACCTTTCCTGAACCCAGGAAGCAAACCCGGTACCTCACTACAGTGAGCAAGTACTCCAGCGACGAGCTATGGGAACAGTTACAGTAGTTAGGTGTTGGTTTTCACACTTTGGTCGTACGTCTAGCTCGTTCTGTTGGTATCACGTCCCCTTTACGGCGTTGCTTGGCAAACCTTCCGGAGTCCGCGTTATCCGGGAGTAACTAACTTCAGATTTCGGTGTCTTCCTTACTTATAGCACACACACACACACACCATACCTGCGACAGGACTCTGCTCAAGATTCAGGCAACACAACACACAGCTTCATATTGGCGCAGCATCATCGTACGGAAGAATAAAACTGCTTCAATGCGATCTATCTCGAACGGTTAACCAGTTATGCAGAAGTCTCTGATGATTCTGCACAGAGCTAAAGCCATTAAAAACACTAATTACACTAAGAGAAGAAAGAGAAGCCAATATACCAGATTTTCACGGCACAGGAAAACTTCGACTACTACACGTGGTGACGTGGGTTTCACTATATTATCTGCAAGAATGCGCCATACGATGAACCAAACAAATCGTGTGAATGTATACTACGAAACAAAATGTGAACGGTATCATATAGAACTATGCATCCGAAGGACACAATCCAAAAGCGCATATGCTAAACACAAATTGTAAATCTTATAATTTAATTGGCCAATGCACTGCATTAATTTTATCTTTTAGCTTACATCATTATTATCATTTTTGTATCATTACTATCATTATTTATATCATTATTATCACTATTTATATCATTATTATCATTATTTATATCATTATCATTATTTATATAAATCGTCATTATTATCCTTATCATTATAAATATCGTCATTTGGTAGATAATGATTATCCGGGCTTGTAGGCCGTGGTCTATTGGAAAATAGTCTTACAGAAGTTTCGTTCGCAGCCGAAAGAACAACGAGAGTGTTACGACCACGCCACTTAAGGTGTTCGACATAGTTTTGAACGAAACGTCTGTAAGAATATCTTCCAATAGACCACGGCCTACAAGCCCGGATAATCACTATCTACCAAATGATTCTGACCTTGAAATCCAACGCACTACATCCATTATCGTCATTATTATCATCATTACTATCATTATCATTATCATCATTATTATTTAATAATAATAATAATAATAATAATAATAATAATAATAATAATAATAATAATAATAATAATAATAATAATAATAATAATAATAATAATAATAATAATAATAATAATAATAATAATAATAATAATAATAATAATAATAATAATAATAATAATAATAATAATAATAATAATAATAATAATAATAATAATAATAATAATAATAATAATAATAATAATAATAATAATAATAATAATAATAATAATAATAATAATAATAATAATAATAATAATAATAATAATAATAATAATAATAATAATAATAATAATAATAATAATAATAATAATAATAATAATAATAATAATAATAATAATAATAATAATAATAATAATAATAATAATAATAATAATAATAATAATAATAATAATAATAATAATAATAATAATAATAATAATAATAATAATAATAATAATAATAATAATAATAATAATAATAATAATAATAATAATAATAATAATCATAATAATAATAATAATCATAATGATAATGATAATGATAATGATAATGATAATGATAATGATAATGATAATGATAATGATAATGATAATGATAATGATAATGATAATGATAATGATAATGATAATGATAATGATAATGATAATGATAATGATAATGATAATGATAATGATAATAATAATAATAATAATAATAATAATAATAATAATAATAATAATAATAATAATAATAATAATAATAATAATAATAATAATAATAATAATAATAATAATAATAATAATAATAATAATAATAATAATAATAATATTATTATTATTATTATTATTATTATTATTATTATTATTATTATTATTATTATTATTATTATTATTATTATTATTATTATTATTATTATTATTATTATTATTATTATTATTATTATTATTATTATTATTATTATTATTATTATTATTATTATTATTATTATTATTATTATTATTATTATTATTATTATTATTATTATTATTATTATTATTATTATTATTATTATTATTATTATTATTATTATTATTATTATTATTATTATTATTATTATTATTATTATTATTATTATTATTATTATTATTATTATTATTATTATGATTATTATTATTATGATTATTATTATTATTATTATTATTATTATTATTATTATTATTATTATTATTATTATTATTATTATTATTATTATTATTATTATTATTATTATTATTATTATTATTATTATTATTATTATTATTATTATTATTATTATTATTATTATTATTATTATTATTATTATTATTATTATTATTATTATTATTATTATTATTATTATTATTATTATTATTAAACCTCTTCAGAATGAACAGAACTTTAAAAGATATCCTCAAAAAATTAAGTAAATAAATGTCAGGAAAATACCCTAAATATGTGATATTTTAATCACAATGGTTATAGGCATGTTTAAAAATAACTTGAGAAAATGTTACCGCGTAAGTGATAATTGAAAGTGAGGGGGTTTTCTTGAAAATATTTGAAGATTTTGAACTTAAATATCAAGTTTGGTATTATTTTCAGGTTTCGTTGTTAAATTTAGTTGTTAACGACACAATCTCACACAGGTGGAAGAACTCACCTAAGCTATAATTAGACTCTGTATGTTAGATAACCTTATTTTTATGTCTTTTTTCTTTTTTTTTCTAATTAACGGCCTCCAAATTTAAGTCAATATCGGACGATAAATGGAATGGGTGAAATAATGCTCAAATGAGCCCGGAGTCCATTGAGCTTAGTTTTTACGTTTTAATTCTATAACTGCAACTCATATTAGGCAGCTTATATGCCCCTGTTATTATGCTTTTTTAAAAAATACAATTCAAAGCGAAGAATTAATAGACTCGACATTTTCCTTGGAGCATATTTGAAATTTAGACGTTATTAGTAGCAATGTTTAACTTCCCTTCTCTGTTCACTTTTGTTCTTCTCTTAATCTCATGTTTGCACAGCTTCATTTCCCAGTCGTTAATATTCACCTCGTTCCAGAATCTTGTCCCCCCAAGTTTTTCCTTGAACGTATCTTTGCGGAAGTTTCTGTTAACAGTTAACCTTCATTAGAGTGACAAAGGTGTAATTAGAGGGTATGACAAACTTCAGTTTGAGAGGAAAATATCTAAGGGATCTTAAAATTCTGGACTTCCCTTCTTTATAAGAAAAACAGGATACCAGTACAATAAACAAACCACTGGGTTCTAGCTTATTGCTGAAATCAACAGATGCGTGCTCGCTTCAGTAAGATATGAATTATTTTTCAGTTTTTAATTTTTCTACCACGTGCTAGTAGACAGAGAAGATGTAGCATTCCATCCAAAACCTCGACATCTAGAATGCATATTTAGGATAAGTCTTGCTGAAGTGCACATTTTGAGCTTCTCTGAATACAAATAATACGTACCTTATTTATCACGTACTAGCAGGCAGAGCAGGTATATTTCAGACAAGAACTTGATAGAGAGATTCCACCAGAAATATATATATTCCGGCTCCCTGGCACAACGAAAGTTCACTTAAATTCCCTCTACTTGCTATATATGTATGCATACTATCAACATAATTTATGCCAATATTTAACTAGAAATACACGTATTGAATAAACAAATTGTGAACCTTTCAGTCTTGCAACATAATAGCAAAATATAGCTTATATACCTCAATTCATATTTAAGTTCAGCGTCCTGCAAGTATATGACACAAAAGTTATCCAGAAAATCCTTCCAAATCAAACAGCCTTTTTGTGGAAATAATTTTCAACTATTTTATTTTGCAAAAACTACTGCTATGAATTTGACTTCATTATGAATGTTTAATATATTTTCTTTACAAATTGTCTTGAATTTTCTATAAATAGCCCTTTAAGCCCTAATTATTCAAAATGAATTTTGAATAACTAACAAACAGTAAAGTATAGACCAAATTTTGCTTCAAAAAATATGTAGATCCCAATAGATCTCACATATTGAGACATACAATTTCCTTTGTGGACATAAGGATTTCTTAGATATTCCTTGGTTTTTGGTTTGAATTTTCAAATATTTATTCCTAACTACGCAGAGTAACTGGTCACTAATGATCTAGGCAGTTGGGCACTCTAAAGCCCTTCTAAATATGATTTGACAATCATTTTGAACGAACGTATTTTCTTTCTCCCATTGTATCGATAACGAAATTTGCAGTACAACCATATTTACAAACTGTCAATTAACATCAAGTAGAGGGATGAATAAAAGTTTCTAGGAATAATGCTGAGTACAGAAAGTTGTGTGTACGCACACATTAAATGTTTAGATAAACCTTCGTGTCCTTCACTCTTTGACCCTCTCCCTCCCCCCCTCTCTCTCTGTGTAAATTACAACATTCTGAAATTGGCAATTTAATATCTTCCAAAGAGGCGACCCGCATATTTTTAAGAAAATCTTCGTACGTCCTTCAAAAAACTACTCGTTAAAAAACTTACGCAGGTATATCTTTCATGTTAATCGAGGTAAAGTTGTAGAAACGGTTTTGTTACATACTTCCCATGCATAATGGGTGTCGAAGGAGACTGCAGTAGACTTAAGTGATAGTCCAATCTTTTAACAGCTGTGTGATGACCTTGAATGTCAGTTCTCTTTCTATGCATTTCGTCCACTGACTTCCAATTTCAGAAAAGTATAATTATTGTTAAAAGCCAAAGAAGCCCTTCATGTTAAGTAACTCATGACGAAAAAGTCGTAGCGGGCCAGAGCCTCCCAAGCCGACTGCCGGCCTCACGCCCACATATGCAAGGCAGAGGTGTACCAAACTTCCAACTAATACGGGAGATGTAATCATCATCGCGCAACCTCCACTCCAGCCTGAAAGTCGGTTTTCAGGACCAGGGTTTGCTACCAAGCGTAGCTTCTCAATTTCCTCAGTATGCTGAGTGGCCACTGGTCCTATAACCGAGATTTATATTCCACAACCTCCAAAGTTGTGGTCGAACCCGGGCGCGTTCCGTGGCAGGGAACCAAAACACAACGCCTTAGCCCACTACTCCACAGCTCAAGGAGGAAGCACCTCACTCTCTCCAAAAAGTACATGTATTTACCATAAACTGTGGGCTTTAATGAGGTTCATTTGTTGTGCAGTGGGATTTCCTCTATATCTTACACTTTATCAGTTATGCAAATTAATTCAGAATTAAGAGGACTTCAGAGGCTACTTCCAGAAACTTTAACGTAGACCTTTTATGTGTTATGAAAATATTGCAAATACGTGGTATTTGAGTCGAAGTTCTTAGTGGCATTTAAAAAATTAAAAAAGAGAGCCTTGCAAAAGATAGTTTGCAGTATAAGGGTATTTTAAAATATCCGCTTGCCGCATCTTTGGAAGATGGTGAAGTCATATTCTAAGTTAGCTATGTACCCAACATTTCGTTTTTGGGTTAATCTGTCCACACACACACACACACACACACACACACACACACACACACACACACACACACACACACACACACACACACACAAACCTTATTCTAAAAATGTTTCCTTCTTATTCACCTCTATCATGCATACTAAAAATGTTGACATTAGTAATACAGATTTACCTCGATTAAAAATAAATTGTGGAGAGAGCTACAACAAAGACTCTAAGAATTAATTAGTTGCCATTAACTGAGCTGTAAATTGAGTTCAACGTTTTTAATTCACGCGACAAACTAAGTCCATTGCAATTGACCATATAGGTCAGATCCAGCAGAATATGACGCAAGGGCATGTACGTCATGATACAGTATACGTCAGAAAAGTTTGGTTTTGAAGTGTTTGTATAAGTCCAAGGAAGATTTAAAAAATTAGAAAACACCTGGATTGACAATGGACCCGGTTAATGAAATGTACTCACGCAAACTCTTACGGAACACATACAGCTTTTATTTTCGACAAACAAAAGCATTACAAAGTAGAAAGATATTCCACTACCTGCCAAATTCCTTAAAGATATTTCACTTATAATATTCGATTAAATAACGTTTATCGTTTGTTATTAAGACCGGATAAGTTACCCACAGATTTTTGTCACTTCAACGATTTGAAACAGGAGCTGATTTAACGTGTTTCCGGACATATCGCAACAGTACACTATCCACAATTGGCTGAGTGAACGAGAAATATTGGCGCAAAAAAATACAGATGTCGATGATCTTCCGAGGAGTTGTTTTCATACAAATCAGTTGGCACAGTTATAAACCAGGATGACGTCGTCAACCACCGCACAGAGTTTTTAGATTCATTAGAATGGCCTGGACTTCCACCTCTCTATTTTAAAATTATAATTAGGATCCGTTGTCATCATGCTGCGTAACATTAAACAACCACGACTCTGCAATGGAATGAGACTAACTGTGAAAAACCTGATGAATAACGTCATCGAGGTAACAATCATCAAGGGAAAGGGCAAAGGTTAAGATATCTTGATACCACGTATTCCACGTATTATACAGGATTCCACGTATTATACAGGATTTACGTTTCGAGTTTAAGCGTCTACAATTTTCCGTGAGTTTGGCCTTTGTGATGGTCATAAATAAGTCTCAAGGGCAGTCGGAAGTTTGCGGCATCAACTTGGAGTTTCCCTGTTTCTCTGGTAGACAGTTATACGTCGCGTTTTCGGGCATCAGAAACCATTATCTTTATATATTTACGCACCTTAAAAAAGATATACATATTGTTTATCAAAAGTTTTAAATTGATTAACTTAATTGTAACTGTGTTGTATATAAACTTCACCACAAATTGTAAAATAAATAGGTAATCCGAATTTATAAGTTCAGACCACTTTTATTGGAGGTACAAAGTTCACCGGGCCAGCTAGTTTTTAATCAATTTCACTATGGTCGTACATTCTCTCCTGAATCATTACGTTTCTTTGATATGTAGTTATATGTGGCGGTAGTTATTCTGCCTCACATTCAATAGGTCCCGAGTTCGAATCTCGGTCAGGGTGAGTTACATGGGTAACGTTTTTTCCAGGGCTTTCTCTTATCCTGAAAGACGAATGTCGGGTACATCTAAGCTCTAAGGAACCTGGGCTCATTTGAGCGTCATTTCACCCATTCCATTTATTGTCCGATATGACTTATCGTTGGAGGACTTAAAATTACAATATATATGATATCCAAAGTAATTGTTACACTTTATTTTTTATCTTTCACCATTAAGTTATAATACCTGTATCTGCAGCATTTTAACATCAATTTAAACATCACTACAGTTGCCTTTATGTTTTATTAACTTAACTCTCACTACTTTCTTTCACTTTCGCCTTCACTTTCCTGTTTCGCTGTCGCTATGACTTTTATACAGGTAGACGTTTAGTCGATAGAAACGCGATAAAAGTCACTCCACTGCTTTGCCGTTTGTCCTGGCCTATCCATTTAATGTACCTTCAGTTTCAGGCTCTTGCTTACAACAAAATGTGTCTTGTCTAACAGAGACAATGCTTATATGCATTATCATTAACAAAACGTGTACAGTAGAATGAAATTTTACTTGGATAATGAATGAATGTAAGGACATAGCATATCTTCTAGTAACCTGGAAGGTTATTAAGGTGCTGAGTAAGGCTTTTTGAGTATATTTTTGGGCTGAAAAATTGACCTTTCAGGCGCAAAATAATCAACAATTTTAATGCTAAAAATTTTGCTAAAATCAAGACGTACTCATGTTCATTGATACCGATGATACACAATAGAAGTATGACTTATAGGCATATTAAATTAAAATTAAATACCTAAAGATTCACAAAATAGAAGACAATATATTCTTAGTTGCATATTCTTATTTATTTTTTTTTATTTTTTTTTATTTTTTTTTTTTTTTTTGTAATTTACATCCTCCAACGTTAAGTCATATCGGACGGTGAATGAAATGGGTGAATTGATGCTCAAAATGAGCCCGGAGTCCATGGAGCTTAGAGTTACCCGACTTTCGTCTTTCAGAATAAGGGAAAAGCTCGGAAAAACTTATTCAGGTAACTCACCCTAACCGAGATTCGAACTCGGGACCTCTTGAACGTGAGGCAGACACTCTACCATCTGCGCTACCGAGGCGGACTTTAGGTTTCTTATTTTCAGGAACGTGTTGAATCAGATAGTGGAGAACTTTACTATATATAGGATATTCTACTACATACTGAAGTATGTAAATTAAGTTTACGTTAGTTTGGCTTTGCGCGTTATCTGTGTAGAAATTAAATCAAAGTTAACATCTATATTGCCTAAGCCAAATGCTCACTTTTTCAAAATGTTTTAACTTTAGTTCAATGAATGAAATAGGTTGTGACACCCAAATGTGTCAAATTTCAGACTTGAAGCCTTTATAAGTTTTGAGAAAAATAAAGATATATTTGTAAAATGTAGTTTTGGGATTATTATAGTTGAAACTTTAAAACGCACTACTGACATGTGCTACATGGAGTTCTTTGTCCTCTATCTCAGATTCCTCATGTGAAGCCTATAATACCCTCAGCAGGAAACATGTGTTGATATTGTATAATGTTTCAGGAAGAGGCTTGGAAACCAGAAGTTAATCTGTCGCAGAGTAAAAACAGTTTAAAGAGTTAAAAGCTTTAAATTGGCACCAGTCATACATGTATATTCTGAATCTGAAAGAATGGCAGAATTGCTTTACATTAAAAATAGAAGATGCTAAACATTGCCATTTTATTTCCCAGCTCCCGCAAATCCGTGAAACATCTTTTCTTGGAAATATTTATTTTTGTAAATTTTCAACAACTCTTATTGTCAGTAAGGTTAATAAGGGTTATGCATGAATAAATACACTCCTGGAAATGGAAATAAGAACACATTGACGCCGGTGTGTCAGACCCACCATACTTGCTCCGGACACTGGGAGAGGGCTGTACAAGCAATGATCACACGCACGGCACAGGGGACACACCAGGAACCGCGGTGTTGGCCGTCGAATGGCGCTAACTGCGCAGCGTTTGGGCACCACCGCCGTCAGTGTCAGCCAGTTTGTCGTGGCATACGGAGCTCCATCGTAGTCTTTAACACTGGTAGCATGCCACGACAGCGTGGACGTGAACCGTATGTGCAGTTGACGGACTTTGAGCGAGGGCGTATAGTGGGCATGCGGGAGGCCGGGTGGACGCACCGCCGAATTGCTCAACACGTGGGGCGTGAGGTCTCCACAGTACATCGAAGTTGTCGCCAGTGGTCGGCGGAAGGTGCACGTGCCCGTCGACCTGGGACCGGACCACAGCGACGCACGGATGCACGCCAAGACCGTCGGATCCTACGCAGAGCCGTAGGGGACCGCAACGCCACTTCCCAGCAAATTAGGGACACTGTTGCTCCTGGGGTATCGGCGAGGACCATTCGCAACCGTCTCCATGAAGCTGGGCTACGGTCCCGCGCACCCTTATGTCATCTTCCGCTCACGCCCCAACATCGTGCAGCCCGCCTCCAGTGGTGTCGCAACAGGCGTGAATGGAGGGACGAATGGAGACGTGTCGTCTTCAGCGATGAGAGTCGCTTCTGCCTTGGTGCCAATGGTGGTCGTATGCGTGTTTGGCGCCGTGCAGGTGAGGGCCACAATCAGGACTGCATACGACCGAGGCACACAGGGCCAACACCCGGCATCATGGTGTGGGTAGCGATCTCCTACACCGGCCGTACACCTCTGGTGATCGTCGAGGGGGCACTGAATAGTGCACGGTACATCCAAACCGTCATCGAACCCATCGTTCTACCATTCCTAGACCGGCAAGGGAACTTGCTGTTCCAACAGGACAATGCACGTCCGCATGTATCCCGTGCCACCCAACGTGCTCTAGAGGGTGTAAGTCAACTACCCTGGCCAGCAAGATCTCCTGATCTGTCCCCCATTGAGCAGGTTTGGGACTGGATGAAACGTCGTCTCACGCGGTCTGCACGTCCAGCACGAACGCTGGTCCAACTGAGGCGCCAGCTGGAAATGGCATGGCAAGCCTTTCCACAGGACTACATCCAGCATCTCTACGATCGTCTCCATGGGAGAATAGCAGCCTGCATTGCTGCGAAAGGTGGATATACACGGTACTAGTGCCGACATTGTGCATGCTCTGTTGCCTGTGTCTATGTGCCTATGGTTCTGTCAGTGTGATCATGTGATGTATATGACCCCAGGAATGTGTCAATAAAGTTTCCTCTTCCTGGGACAATGAATTCACGGTGTTCTTATTTCAATTTCCAGGAGTGTATTTGAAATGCCAAAGCATTAGTAAAATACACATTCATCGCCGCTAAAGCTTTTCTCAATGTGTGTGTATCAACAGATTTAATTTTTATTCTGAGGAATAGACATAGAACTCCACACACACACACACACACACACACACACACACACACACACACACACACACACACACACACACACACACACACACACACACACACACACACACACACACACACACACACACACACACACATATTAAATATCATGAAACTCTAAGCATACTCTTTGTGTTTACATTGCACTCGCAGATGTGGCTTATGCAGAGGTGGCTCTGGTATAAAAATTGCGGGAGTTCACGTTGATATTATACCTAAAGAGGATTGCTCTCGGAATATTTCATAAGAGAACGTTATTCTGAGATGTGATTAATTTTGTGGTGTAAGAAAATCTTAATACAGTGTAATAACTTGTTCAGCTTTAAACATTTAATGTAGATGGTTTAAAGTTGTTTAGTTAATGCCATAGTTGCGAAGCAATTTCAAGTTGAGAAGCCGCGAAAACTTTAGATGCGGCATTTCAATGCCTGCCATGAACGTCACGTGATGTGGTTGCGCGGGAAACACGGCTTTAGTAGCTTCACCCCAGATTCACTAACATTCCAATGTAACCCCTCCACTTAGAGATACAGTGTGTTCAAAAATTCCTTAAACAGAAAGCTAGCAACCACCTCATGAAGCACTTCATCATTTCTTGGCTAACTGTAAACTTCATTATTGGATGCAGCTACACAAGAATGCAACCCATTCCAAAACATTCTCTAAAGGTGCAGTCTTGAACATTTGTGACATTTAAAATGTGTGATATAATTTTGTTACTGATTGCAAGCTTTGTAAAAATAGCTTTTAAATAGATAAATAAAATTTCAAATGCATTTGGCTTTCAAATATGTACAAAACGTTTTAAGAGAACTAAGTTTTCAGGTTGGAAATCAAACGATTATTCAGGAGGAGAATTTTCTCTGCGACAATCTGATAGGGAGCGAAAATATTGCTTTCTATTAAAAAATAAACAAAAATAAAAAACGTGGGTATATGTATATTTGGTTGTTTGTTTGCTTGTCTTTTTTGTAATTTACGTCCTCCAACTTTAAGTGATATCGAACGATGAATGAAATTGTTGAAATGTTGCTCTTAGAGCTACCTGACATTCTTCTTTAAGGATAAGGGAAAACCCCAGGAAAAGCCTTATTCAGGAAACTCACCCTGACTGAGATTCGAACTTGGGACCTCTTGAACGTGAGGCACACACGCTACAATCTACGCTACCGAGGCGTGATGTTTGTTTGTGAACTGACATAACTCGAAAAAAAAAAAAAAAATATAGGATCAAAGAAACTGAAATTGATTCTCATTTATGGAAACTGCTTAATTGCTTTGGTTATTCGTGCCCCATTTTATATTGGGCGAAAAACACAACTTAATTTTGCTTAGAGTCCTCTTTATTAGGCTGAAGGGTATAGGACACCGGACCAAAGGCTTCCTTCTCTTCATGAAGAAACCCAGGTTCAGAAGTTTACGCTCGATAAAGTCCATGGTCCACCACTGGGTTTTAATCCGTGACCTTGTGAGCCAGAGGCTAGTATGTTACCTCTAAAATCACGGAGGTCGACAGGTGCATGACAGATGTCAATCAAGGAGTGTTGATGGGTAAGAGGAGGTTGAGCCGTTGATACAGAAACTTAAAGTGTAAAATATTGTGTATATATATAAATATCGCAGCCTTCAACCAGCTATTCATTTTAGAGTTAGCTGTTCACGGTCGCACGCAAACACACACACACACACTGCTGTCTCACTCAAGGACGCACAGACAGAAAAATATACGGACCTATATTACAAATATGCTTTTCCTATGAAACTTCGATACCCAATTTTTGAGTGGAATGCATTTAATATGTACATGGTGTGGAAGGTAAAACTTCTGATATCCCCTGCAACAAAACTGTAGTAGCCCCATAGCTCAGTCGGTAGAGACCTGCCTGCCGTGCTAGGGGTCCCGGGTTCGATTCCCGGCGGTGGGGTTGGGGATTTTTCTCCGACCAAGATAATTCCCCATCTTCCCCATAGTCTGGAAGTATAAATGAGAGTGTGAATGTGTGCGTGATGTAATGATTAAACACCAAAGATAACGAGTTAACCCCTTCAGTCTGTTCCAAAGGAGAACGGCCACCGATATAACCATAGCAGTTAAAGGCGGGGTATGAATGGAACAAGGGAAAAAAACTGTAATGCATCTGCATTAGAACCACTCCTCAACTATAGGCCACCAGACTTTAAAGCTGGTCATTCATGTACCTTTTACTTATTGTCATATTTTTGGAGTAATTTATTACTTTTTATATATCTATCATATGAAGAGCAAGTATTGCAGTCAATTAAAAGTTCTGATCCCGAGATTTTCTCGGAAATGCTTGAATAAAACAAGACATTTTAATAAAAATAATCGTTTGTGTATATGTTTCTGACCGCTGAGCAGTGTAACTCAAAATTCAATTTTCGAACAAAACCAAACTTGGTATTCGGCTCCATATTTATCAACATGTGATGAAAAATATTTTAAAAAATCCCCCACTCTTAGCTAGTCTTTTCAGGAAGTTGTTTTCGAAGAGTGTCAAAAGTGACTCTTGCAATTTTGATTAAAACAGAAGAGCGAGTCAATAAAGACTGAAACTGTTTTTACACATAGAAAAACTAGCATTGGTCCAGATTGGTACGATCTTTTACAAAGTATTCTCCATTTAATTGAATGCACTTTGCTCAACACTTCTGCCAGTCCTAGAATACGTGCTGGAAGCCATCTTTTGACATCTTATTTTATAACCGCCTCAGCGCTCTTCACCACGGCCTCCGAAGTAGCAAAACACATCTCCCAAAAGTTCCCTTTTCAGTCAGTGAATGGATGGAATTCAGGTATGCATCCCCATGCCTCTCAACCAAGCGTTGCAGTTCCATACACACTTCCACCCTCATCAACATCTGTTCAGGAGTCAATAACCTTTGTCCCCACCTCGCATAAACACGTCTCATGTGTAAGTGATTATACAGAATTGAAAAAGCATTATCATGGGAAATCTGTAATATGTCTGCTAGTTTGTTAATTATTTTTCGGTCATCAGAACAGTGATGCCAAATGTGTTAATTATGGTTTTGTTTATTGCTGTTGCTGGAGCACCTGGCACAACTTGCTTTCTTATTGAAACATGGCCCTCCTAAAATTCCTTGGAACATAGAAGTGCTGTGGAATGTGCCAGAACAACATTGCCATATGCCTCCTACAACATTCTCTAAGCTTCCATTCCAGATTTCTGGAAAGGAAAGCAAAACTTCAATACTCTTCGCCTAAATGTCCGTTTCCTCTGTAGGTGGCTGACGAATTCTTCTCCTTCGTTCGTCTCTTATGTACGACGTCTGTTCAAGTTATAACAGGACTGGGACCAGATAGGAACTTCTGTTTTTTAAATAAACGTGGACTCTTTTTGAATGCGTGCCAGAGATGTCAGCAATGTAAAGTGCATAGAAGTCTAATGGCAGCGACAAGAGTAATGAGCGTTTCGATACTTAAAATGGCGACGTCTTCATTGCAAGGAAAGCGTGTAATCATTCGTTTTCTCTATTTTAGTGGTCTGACTCCCATTGAAATTCATCGCCAGTTGAGTGAGGCATATGGTGATGGTACCATGGATGTGTCTAATGTACGTTTTTGGGTGCTACAGATCAATGAAGGCAGAACATGGAGTGACAACAAACCAAGACAATTGCAGACATAGCTTCCAAAATTGAAATTTCCTAGGGATCTGTGCACACAGTCCTGCATGAAGTTCTGAAATGCTCAATCGGCAATCCTCCAAAACAACGTTCTCCACTCGCTGGATCATGTCGTCAGACCGGCTGGTGCGAGGCCGTGACTGTCTTGGTTTGTTGTCACACGATTTTCTGTCTTCATTGAACTGTCACACCCAGTAACGCACATTAGACACATCCATGGCACCATCACCACATGCCTCACTCAGCTGAATTTCAATAGGTGTAACAACACGAAAACGGAGAAAACGAATGATTACACGCTGTTCTTACAATGAAAACGTCGCCATTTTAAGTATCAAAATCAGTCCTAACTCTTGTCACTGCCAGTAGAGTTCTATGCACTGTACAGTGCTGCCATCTCTGTCACGTATTCAAAAAGAGTCCACGTGTGTTAAAAAAACAGATGTTCCTATCTGGTACCAGTCCTGAAAAAATAGGAGGTGTTAGAACTTGAACGCACCTCGTACAGACGCATGCACAAGCAAGCGTGTGCTTCGTCCACCAATCGGAGTTATTCCACTGGCATCGTGCAAAATTGTTTCCACATTATTATTCTGTTATGTGTGATGAAAAAGAAAAAAACATTCTTTACTGACTCACCATCATTTATTTCTGTGAGCCCGTGATGTCTTCTTCATTCCGAAGGAATACTATACAATCTTATAGCACCGGTGGACCATAACAAAATAGAGAATAAAGTACTACACAGTTGATGCAAGCTCTTTTCACATCGATCACTTATACACTGGAAAAGGTTGCTGCACACATTGGTCGCTAGTTTGATGCAGCTTATTCTTACTTTGAAAATTCTGAAGCAGTTTGGCCTATCCTCAGGGTAGAGCAAGAGTTCCGTCAAAGGGTATGCGTGGATATGTATGGGAGTAAGGATGATTCTAATGACACTGGAATGCAGTTTCAGACTGGCTTAATGACTGCTTCTTTTTATCATCACATCAAACTCGAAGTTGCCGACCAAGGGTTACCAATATATCAGACCTGCCGTATGTCAAATGCATATTAGGCTATAACACTTAATTCGTTATTTACGTAGGAACCAATAGATACCTCATCTCCTCGGTTCTGGTCTGCCTTCACCGAAGACCCAACCAGTTGTCTTTCTTAATGGACCACCAGCCCAGTTGTATGTGTCCTCACTGCAGCTGCATATGACTATCACCTCTCGGAGCCTGTTTTATTCACACCAAAATTCCTTTTGTGACTATTTTGTCCATTGTGATTATTAGTCTCAGTCATGCCATTATTAAAGGTCCGAACAATGTCTTATCAAACGTAGTCAGTGTTATCAAATTAGAATCCCTGCTAAGAACCCGCTTTCTTCCAGCACTAAGTTAAACTCCTCACCCCAGCTGCACCTGCTCGCGTTTTAACAAATATACCAGGTTCCTTTGAAATCCACTACGATTCTTTGTTCATTGCCTCCCTTGATTTTGCTTTCACAATAATTTAGATAATTCTAAAACACACAACTCATTAAAACAAAATTTTTTTGGTGTTATCCATTAGTGAGGTATTACTTCTAGGTTTGCATTTTTCAATAACTCGCCACTATTTGAAGTGCTGTGATCATTGATCTCTTTTTCGCGAAATATAAGGAAGTTCAGCAGTATGTTGCGTCGTGTTTACCTACAAGTGTATAATGAGACTAGTTCTGCAAACTTACATATTACTAATATGAAGTAAACAGAAAAATAACTCGTTATGAAGACTTTTCTCGAGGCTACATAAACATGAAGATATTGGGTAAGGAAAGCCATTTGAGCGTAACATATTAGACTAGTTTAAATCATTAATAAGTAGATCCCATTATATTTAACGGGGAATGTTTCTTAGTATATGTTGATTAAGTGTTAATTATTTTATAATTTTAATAACCAAACATTATTTTTATAACTGGAAAAATTAACATAAGATATTATTGCATGTTAAACAACATATGCCGATTCATTATTTTTTAATAATGTTTACTGTTTGTTGTGATGTGCTCATGGCATGACGGACGTAACGAAGTGACCGTAGAATGAAAAGTCCTTATTGGTGCTGTAGGCCTCTGACGAGAGACGCCTGTGGATGGTTCTGCTCTCTAGAAGGGCAATAGGGAACGTATGACACCTGACGATGACGCGGATGAGTTCATGTCTCTGACGTAATGCATTCGTATTGTCTGATTGGTCAGCGATCTCAGGGCCATTTTTACCTGATACACATTATACACGTGTCTATGACAAAGTAATTTCTTACCGTGCGCAAGTAACAGGACATTTTCCATCTCCAATACTTGTACTGAAATATATACCGGATATATCCCTAATGGTTTAGGGAGAGCAATGAATGCTATATCCAGAGGCGTGATATTTTTGTTTTTAACGAATTTCCCGCGAATTTTCGTGTATTTGTTCTGTTTTGGAGAATAATATATTTTTAGTGATAAATAAGAAAATTTCTGATATTTTTAGTCTGCATAGAAAATTTACATTTATGACAAATTACACAAATATAACTTTAATTTAAGTTTCATGTCTTTATAGCATGAAGCTAGATATCGTGAAAAAATGTTTATAAATTTATCGACATCAAGATAAAATTTAACACTTAACAAAGCCCATTGAGTGACCTTATCATGCGCAGTGAAATAACAGCTAAGCAACAATAAATTACATAAATATAACTTTAATTTAACTTTAATATTTTTATAGCATGAAGCTAGAAATCGTGAAAAAAAGTTAACAAATTTAATGAAAGTAAGATAAACATTAACATTTAACAAAGCTGTAACAGAATCTCTATCCGTAGGAACTGGTTCCAACTCTGACTTTAAATCATTTGAATTAGTATCTATTTTAGCATCTAAATTACTCAAATTATTTGAATTTTTATCTATTTTAGCATCTAAATTACTCAACATTTTCGTTATCCTTTCTAACATTAACTCGCTATCTTTACTTATTCCTACATCTTCTCTACTCATTCCTACATCACCACTAACTTCTCCTTCCAATGTTACTTCTTATCTACTCGCCATCTTTTTAACTATTTTCTGATTTCTTAGCAACATAAATTTACTACTAATATTTTTTTATCTTCACTCACTTTTAACCAGTTTTTTCTTCTCTCTTCTCTCTTCTTTCTCCTTTCCATTTGTATTCCCACGAGGTTTTAATCTCCACTCTTCTGTATCCTATCGGCCCCACGTTGGCCGTCATATGTAACAGAATCTCTATCCGTAGGAAATGGGATGCACGTTGACTGTTTCGAAGACCCAAGTCGAGAAGCCAAATATAACAAGGTTAATTCGTTGTATTTTGAGTCGTTTCTTGACGATTGTGTTTGATTAAATAAGAGTAATGAGACTTATGAATTTCAGGCGTGGTTCGGAATAAAGTTTCGGAGAAGTCAAATTTTGTAACAACTTAATTTTATTATCTGGATTACATTTTACTTGAACTCCCATTCCTAGTCAATTGCAGGTTACCTTCAGCATATCGATAAATTCTTACTTATTTGATAAATAGCTTCAGTTAATTACATAAACTTCTTGATCCTACTATATTAATTTTGTGATTGGCCGATTTAATGCTACGTCACAGCATTACGTCATACAATTATTACTACGACCAATCACAAATTACACATATTTTACACATTTTTATTTATAACTTTATAAATTTTTCACACTTTCTCCAAATATAAATCGAAACTACTAATAATCATTTAAATCGTTTCAAAGGCCATACAGTGATATAATCATGCGCAGAGAAATAACAGCTAAGCAACAATAAACTGAGATCACAGCAGCCGGCTGGTCAGTGATACTGAGAACTGTCTTTTGCTAACCGGAAATGCTATTTATTGGATAGCACACCTTGCACAGCATAAAGGTCCTATTACGATGATTAAAGGCACTGAGGGTGTACTGAACAGCTACTCTCAGGCATTACATGAACATGAAAATATTGTCCCTCAGGGCCTAAGAATGTGTTCAAGATTAAAAATGAATACAAAAAATACCTCACTGAAAACCACCCTGATTTGGAAGCTAAACTGTTCCCATTGCCAGTACTGTCACGCTGATCTAACTGGCTTGATTCAATTATTTACATAGCCAGCTATTTTGATGCTATTGTTGATTTGTTTTATAAAACAGAAAAGCTTTCAGTTTCTGCGCAAAGTTTGTTAAATGATCATTTTTGCGATGCCAAGTGCTCCAATATTGTAAAGGTACAGGCAACATTTGTTACTTAAAATTGCAGATTGGTAACAAATCCAATATTAGAAGTCCAAAGTAAAAAAACAGCCGTTGTCTTATCTTGTTTTATTCCGAATTAACTCGCTGAGAACCAAATGTGTAATATAAGAGTGTGTTCACTTTGGAAACAGAGTAAGTGCACTTGTAGATCATATCATGGATCCCAGTGTTATAGAACTAGCAGAAGATAGTCTTCAAGATTGCTGCCGTATGACTTTGTCTAAATGAAATTCCATAATGCAAAAGAAACTGGTGATTTAATAGCCATAAAAGCTTTAGATAATTTGTTTGAGCCTTACATACTAGTTACTGAATCAGGTATAGGTGATTTAAATCGTGTAATGGCAGCATCTAAACAACTAAATGCATTTAAAACCAGTGGTATTACTTGTGATTCTAATTTGCTTCTTTGTTATTGCGACATTGTTGAACAGCAAAGCTATGGTGGGAACGATAACAGATTAGATGTAGTAATAGCACTCTTGGCACTGAAGGCAAAAGCTGATTCTTACCGCAATTTCTGTGTAAAGTGCCTTCCATGTCTTGGGTTGCCGATGTGAAACGCTGACAATGAAAGATTTTTCTCTACATATAACTTAGTTTTGATAGAAAAAAGAAGTATGAAATGTGAAAAACGTCACAACTTGTTATATGCTGCAGTTTGGCGATGTCTGGTGTGTGATATTTGATTTTAGTCGTGCTACCTAATGTGTTAATTTCAAATAAATAATTTTAATTTGGGGAAATGGGGTTTTAACAGTTCAGTTACTCTAGTTACCAATTAAAATTATTAACGTGAACTTTATAAATAATTTTCACCACAAAATCTTGCCTCTGTATATTCTTCTGTAACATTTGTCTCTCCTTTGGCACAACGATTCGCATCTTAATTAGCAATGTGCATAGTTTTCATATTCTGTGTCATGTACTTGTAGTAGGTAGACTAAGTATTGTTTTCCCAAAAATTTGATACTGAGATTATATCGAAAACATATGTTTTGAGTATTACACAAATATAACTATTTGTAACAAAACTTTTACTTGTCTTAAGCAAATGATATTAGTATTTCTTTTCAATTGAGTATATTGATGGACTGACTATGCAAGTAATTTGTTCGTGAAGTCGATCTCAGTTAAAATGAAACATTAAAATCATTTTCTTAAGATAAGTGAAGTTTTTTTACAAATAGTTATATTTCTTAGTATACATTCCTTCGCTGTAGCTAGCTTCACTTTCTACGTAATAATGTGTTTTGAGACATACTCAGTTTTAAAGAGCACTTTTAGGAAAACGTTCATGTTTGTATGTAATCTTGAGCAGCACAACTCAGTAACGAAAATTCGGATAAATACTAACTTTGGTACTTAGATTCAGCATCTTCAAAATATGCGGCACCAAGGTTTTTAGAACATCCTGCCAGCAAACTTTATGTGATTTTTGAAGTTGCTTATTTTATTATAAACGTTTGTAAACTTTTTAACGAAAACATCTCATATTAAAGATATGTACGTGCGTGTGCAATCATCTGTATTCTGAAGGAAGTGTATATAATTTTGTATAACTAACAAACTTTAAGTGATAGAAAAAAATGTGCTATGGAAAGTGTAGGTAATTTAAAAAAACAGACAAAAGCTACTTCAATAACTATTTTGGGCCACAAGGCATTTCCAAGATATCAGTTATTAATGGTTCGATTCGTTCAATAGTGCTGTTCTTCTTGGCTCTGTTGACATTCAGTTGTTTCTCAAAATGTTATGGAAAGAGTATGGAATAATAAGACCAGCATTTAGTGTCCAGTTCTTGAACATTTGATTGTCACTGTTATTACATCTGTAAAGAGTATGTACTGTAGCTATTTATAAAAAAAAAATTTAGATCGATTAAAATGAAACAGAAAGATAAGTTCCCGTTACACTAATTTGCATACGCACTAGTAAACGATAAATGGTTGAGAAATTCCTGAGAACATAAGGTCTCAGACTTTTAGCTATATATTCATTTAGTCTCTCCCCAGAAAAATAAACTTCTTTAAGCTATGAGAAGTCAGTCACTAAGTCCTCTCTTCTATTTCAAATAGAAAAAGTAATAAAAACGAGAAGCACAAACATAGACTTACAGCGAGGAAGAACGATGCAATAAGAAATATTTAAATGGATAAAACAAAGAAAAGTATTACAAAAGAACAGTTACAATCTCGGAAGGGAAAAATTGTTTCAACAGACCGAAGGGGATTCATGGAAATTAAGAAGCGGAATATAAAAGCTACAAAGTTTTGGTAAAAATAATTCATTGAAATACGTGGAAAAATAGTAACATTAAAATGCATATCGTTGAGGCTGATGAAAGTTAGGTAAGTGGAAGAAACATACCTGAAACAAAACGATTTTTGCCATGAGCCAAGAAACAAAACTCGAGTGCATAACTTTGTTTCTCAAATACATTCGGGAAGAGAGAAAAGTAGTACTTTTTTCGCAAGTAATGGTACTTGGTTTAATGTTCGCTATAGCCCTTCGGAACCGTCAGAAGTTTTAAAACTCGTGTAACTCACATGATTTATAAAACTCTTCCCGTACAATAAGGGAGAAAAATGACATCCAAGGAAACAATACCCTTTGTCCAATAGCAGGATGTTACCGTGCACTCGTATAGGAAATTCTAGGCCTTTTTGTTTTCGGTGGACAAGCTGTTTAGTCAGCTCGCATCTTACCAGGACGGCCCTGGTTCGCTTCCCAGGAATTCTTGGTGAACAAAGAGATTATTAGGCGGGTTTTCAATTGACTCCCGTTTTCCCCAACATTCATTACCTTTCCTTTCATCCACTTCTCCTACATTTAATGTCATCTCATTCTCACTTTCATACCAGACTCAGGGCTAGATAAAAGGGTTATGCTTGTTGACGACGCCCTTATTGCCAGGATAGGCAGGAATTTCGTATCGCAGGAGCTCTTTTATGTCCCAGTAAATCTGTGGAGACGAATTTGCTGCTTTTAATCCGGTTCTTTACCCACGACCTTGGGATCGGTGAGCCAACGCCATGTATCCTACAGCTTCAGGCTGATCACTAGAACCCGGAATTGGGTTGAGTTGAGTTCTATTGCGGGCGCTCAACTGCAAGGTATAAGCGTGAGCCCGGATTTGTGGTGATAGACATGAAAAATGAAACAAATAAGTACCAAAAATAAGCAAATAAAAATTAAACTCTAATCATAAACATATTGTTTCGTTGAATTCTTACGTTACATAAGCTTGTTACAGTACATGAGGGAGGATATCTTGAGATTTTCTTGTGTGAAGCTTCTACGTGGACAGTGAAGAAGTTTTGACACAGTGAAAATAAGCTCTCAATGTCATAGTGGAATATTTGAAAACCACCACAGTTCTTGTTGAGTGAATTCTATCATGATATATGTTTCTGTATAGACATCTTTTTAGAAATTTTATGTAGTGCTTCGTAACCAGGATTTTACGTTAATAAACTGCTCAAAGGCAGTTTTAACAATATCGCGAGTCTCTGAAGACAACGTTTGTGAAATTTCATCTATCAATGAAACTGTATGTTCTAGGATATTATTTCAAGCTTCCAACTGAGTTATAATAGCAAGTATTTTGAGAAATGGCTATGGAAATACTCTGTCTTATCTTGGATGCATAATATAAGCAAAACATACTTATGCAGTGGCAATGATGGTTGTATCTTCTGCATCTAAGGAGTCTAACACTGTTTTACCTCATTGAAATGTTCTGCGTAGTATAACACAGCCTTTATCCAAGAACTCCATCGAGTTAAAACTGCTTGAAGGGATAGTGTCAAATTCGGAAGGAAATTTTTGAACTCAAATCGGCGACAGTACAAACATTTCCTTTACGCTAGAGACAGAAAATTCACGTCTTTATATCGGTTCTCAACTATTTCAGCGAGAAGATGTAAACAGCCTGAATGATAAAATGATGTCTAGGAGGAAAATTTACTTATAAAATTACACATTTGGATAACATAAGCTATTTTATTTAAAAAGCATAAATAAGCAAGAAAACTCCGTATTTCAGCAAAAAAGCATTTATAAATATTTTACTTGGAAATTTTGGCTCTACTGATCAGCCAGTCTGACTATGTACTCTCTTTGAACCAGAGATTTCTGCTCCTCAACAGGCATCTGACCGCAGGTACACACTTGTGAGTCCTGAAAGCTGCAAGTTCCGCTAATGCAAGAAGGTAATTTGTTCATTCCGCACGAGTCAAGCGGACAAGCCATGTTTAATGTTTAGTTTGTGGAAGGGAGTGCAGGTTACCAGCAATTAACAACTGAGAATTAAACCTTAAAAATGTCATATTTTGTACTATAATTAACATATCTGTATTATTTCTGAAAAGTGCAGTGTCTTATTTTACTAAAATGATTCAACCGAATAACCAGATGTGAATACTTCACCAAATTCTAGTCCTGAAGACCCTGAGACCAAAATGAATTTAGCAGTCCACATAACATTCGGAGTCTCTCATATCTACATTAATTTCTCTACTCGATCTTTTGTAAGCGCTAGTTCTTCTGTCTACTTGATCTTAAACCTATTAATCCTTTCTATAAACGGAATAATTACATATTCTCCTTAGATAAAATGGGGATGAGGGAATAGATATGCTTCAGCGATATACAACCTATTAATATTGGTGTTACGTAATGGCTTGCCTTCAAATTCCGCTGTAATTTTATCAGCAGAATGGTAAAAAAGCAAAAGTAAACTTCTATTTGATGAATGTATACTCAAATAGCTAATTATACAAAAATAATTACATTAAAGTTGTATTTTAAGAGGCTGCACAATGTGTTGTAGGACTTCATTTATCTCTTACGGTTTACCAATTATGCAAAATTCATCCAGAATAAAGAGGACTTTAAAGGCTATTTCCAGAAAATTAATGGTTTATATTTAATTTGTTATTAAAATAACCCAAACACTAATTTAGTGAAAACGCTTACACGAAGCTTTTGTCATTAAAATAACCCAAACACTAATTTAGTGAAAACGCTTAGAGGAAGCTTTCCGCGAATCAAATGTTGGAAACATTTTCCATGTAAAGAGCTGTTAAGGATTGAGGATTTTTAGGAGAATCTTCGTGTTATGTCCTTCAAAGATGTTTGAAGATAAATACTAAGCAGCCTTTTTGTATTTGTTATGTTGTTCATATACAGACGCTAGACACCTACACACCAACCTGTTTTAAAACTATGTGTTGAACTCATATGAGTTTCTTATTTGCCCTCAGGCTGATCACCCATCCTGCCTGTGTACTCTCTTGATCCAGAAATTTTCTGCTTTCCAATAGGTATCTGACCACGGGCAACCACTGAGGGGTGCGAGTTCCCCATAAGAGGACTAACTGGTCTTACAAACTACTGTTCCATTTTGTTCATGTTTATTGAGGTAGGTGTATCTTTGCGAAAACTATTGTACAATGTATAACGGGAATAGGAGAACACAGTAGCGTTGAGAGATTGTTAACGATTTTAAGACTGATCGTTTCGTGATGGCATTAGTAGGAGAGAGAAACTTAAATAGCAACTTCCCATTTGAGAAAACTGTATCTTCTGAAAAATTCAAAACAATAACAAAGGATATCTTGAATAGTGGTGAGGTAAGATTTTGTCTCTTATAGGTTACCAGTAATGCAAGATTTACTTATAATAAGGAGAACATCAGACACTTTTCATATAAGGTTAAAGATATGCATTTCATTTGGCATGACAATATACTAAATATGTGGCAGGGTAAATAAAATCGCTAAGCCATTTTGTTTTTAAAAGAAGTGAAATATTTCAAAGGTTTTTCGTGAATTTTATTCAAAACCTTGGCGTGTCGTTCTTGAAACATGTTGAACTTAAATACCAAGTAAGGTACTTAACTGAGTTTTTCAATTTGAGTTAGCTGTTCACCGACATACTGTCAGAAAAACAGACAGAGACAGAGAGACAGAGAAAGAGAGACAGACATACATTTCCGTTAATTTTGTAATGGTTATTGAATAACTGGTTACTTTCTGTCACCTTATACTTGTAATCTTTAGTGAGTAGCTAGTTACTTTCCGTTCCTCTTATGTTCGTATAGGCGGCTTAGCTGGTTGGGCGCTGACACGAACCCAAGTTCAAACTCTGCCCAACCCAATAGATTCTAACTGTGCTTAAGAGTGACAGTCCGATGTCAGTAGATTTACTGATATGTAAAAGGACTCCTGTGGGACGAAATTCCGGTATACAGGTCGCGCTGATTTGATCCGCAATTGACAGAATTGTTAAAAAACGAAATATCGATAGTGGTAACAACTCCAATCGCAGTTATTCTTGTAATTGATCCTGAGCATCCGCTTATTTTGTATCACAGTTGCTTTTGTAATTGCTACCAAGTATCTAAGTTATACTACTTTTGTATTGGATCTAAATATTCAAATACTTCTGTCACCTCAAATCTTAATATCGGTACTGATTGGTTGCTTTATCACAGTTACTCATTAAATCAATGAGTGTCATGTTGCATATAACACAGTCACTTTTTACTCGCTATTGTGTATACAGTTACTTTCAATAATTACATTCCGCCACAGTTACCTTTGCAATCCTAACTGATGATCCAGTACCACCGTGCTCCTCAAGAGGTTACCCTGGCTTTATCTTTGTTAATCGAAACCACTCAGATAACGCTAGTACTTCTACACGTGGACATATCATCTATCTGTCATTTGTGATTCCTGCGCATTCCATTGGCCGAAGTGATGCGTTCATTGTTAATATGCACGTGTCCGAGAAGCGCGGAAGTTCCGCTCTCACTCTTTCGAGAATAGACGATGCGATGTCAGAGATGTTTGTATTAACAAAGATAAAGCCAAGATAACATTTTCTGCAGCACGATAATAGCTTGCGTTTCCTCTACTTTTGTAGTTGTTAGTGTATCTACTAACTTCTGTCACGTGCTTAGCACAAGTCCGAGAAGCGCGGCAGTTCCACTCTCACTCTTTCTAGAATAACCAGTGCGTTCTCTGATATGTGTGTATTAACAATGATAAAGCCAGGATAACCTTTTCAGCAGCACGATAATAGCTTGCGTTTCCTCTACTTTTGTAGTTGTTAGTGTATCTACTAATTTCTATGACATTATTATGCAATCGATATTTAGTATCGATTTACTTTGTTTTCCCGTCACTCCTGTAATCGTCTCGAGAATAGTTATCTTTTGTTTTCATACTGCGCTCATTTTGTCTCCGTGGATTGGTTCTTTCACAGTACAACTTTAAATAACGCAAATTTGCAACAAGTGTATAACTCAAAAGGAATCAAAGGCCCTAAAACAATACTGAATGGCAATTTAACTCCAACAAATAATTTCATTTACACACATATTCAACGCAGCCACATACAAGGAAGATATAATTAAAGTAACATAACAACAAATGTAAATGAGAATAGTTATGCTTTTCCCAGACTTTTAAAATATCCCTTGAAGTAATTCCAATCTTCAGTAGTCTTCCAAAGATGTACTTTGAATGAAGTCAATGAGTGTGGAAATAAAAGTTAAAAGGTATGCATAAAATTGTCATTTATTTTACCCAGAAGACAGAGAAAATAAAGCCCTTTTTAATTTATTCAATGATCGATCAGCAGTACATGCTTTAGAGATCCTTGTTAACTAATTGAATCTTTATGAACTATATAATACCATGTAAGGAAAACCAAGTTTGCTCCTATTATCTGCTTAACACTGTGAAACGAGAGAAAAAACTGTTAAAAAACAAGTAATCAAAGAGATAAGAACAACAGTCATTGTGCAACAATAATCCCAGTTTTTTCATTCGGATTCACTAAGGAGGAAATCCTGTGGGAGTCGTCTCTTCGGAAAATCAAGCCCAAAAGCGTGATACTGGTGTGCAATAAAAGAGTGAGTTAGCTTAACAGGGGTTATTACTAATATTCCTTTTCCTTCCACTCATTTATTCCTTCCTAAAGAGAACCTCTAAGCGATACGTCGAAATAAAGTGATCAATGAACAGGAATAAAGTAGAGGTTAGTGATCACTGTCCATTCATCCACCTCGACAATCGCACCTAAGATGAGAATAAATAACAATGGCAATAGGGACTATATATAGGCAGCTAATTCAGAACCAATCTTCCGCCATAAGCGTTGTAAATTGTATAATAGAATAATTCGTCATCCATAAGTGAGAGCGTATTCTTATGTTCGTTAGTGATACTTTAACTTATCTCCCTGAATTTCATTTGCTATTACCTGCCATGTTTAACCGATAACACCTTCATGCGACATACGTGAACAGGTGTTACAGGCTGCGATGTAACCTGTAATTGTGAGTCCTAATATGCTCATATGCTTGGCAGAAGGGAATGAACTCATCTGGATTCGGGCCAGGACAAAGAGCAGCTTCATAATTTATTAGACTATAGCCAGATTTAGGAATATATCATTCTTTAGGAAAAGAGAGTTCTAAGAATCCGACCAAACTATATGATAATCAAAACTGGCCTAAACGTCCAGAAAACAAACCTCGAAAGCTAATAATTAGCAAATATGCTAGAACGGATATGGTGCATACTTCAATATAACGGTCTGAGAAAATATCTGTATTTTTCAAATCCCAGAAGGGGATGGGCTCCAGGAATATTGCATTATTTAGGAAGAAAGACAACCAAGAACCGTTCCTAACTATAGCATTATAAAAATTGGCTTAAATTTCCAGGAAAAAACTTTGTAAACTACTAATTGGCAAATATGCTAGAGATGAGCTGAAGCTTACATAAATGTAACCGTCCGATAAATTTATTGTATTTCTGATATCCCAGAAGAGGACGGGAGTGTTTCAAAAAAAAAAAAGGTATAACAGTCAGGTACATTTTATGTTTCTGTAATATATTGTATATATTGAAGTTAACATTTTCTAGGAGCAGTCTGTTTGAGACTGTATTCCTTGTAAATGACAAAGATATAATGAATATCTAATAATGATAAAAATATCATAATAGTACAAAGCTAGACCATGAGTATTCCAAAGCAAGCAATGTACAGAGAGTTTAGCATCTTCTTTTTTTTAGAGAAAAATATATCACAAAGTGGTTTCATATTCTCTCCATAAGCAACTTGCAATATTACGAGGTGAATTCAAGTTATAACACCTATTTTTTCAGAACTGATACCACAAAGGAACTTCTGCTTTTTTAAAAAAAATCACGTGGACTCTTTGTGAATGATTGACAGAGATGGCAGCACTCTCCGGTGCATAGAACACTAGTGGCAGTGCCGAGAGTTGGGAGTGTATTTTATACTTAAAATGGCGACGTTTTTATTACAAGAACAGCGTGAAATTATTTGTTTTCACTATTTTCGTGGTTTGGCAACTATTAAAATTCATCACCGGTTGAGTGAGAAATGTGGTGAGTGTAACATGGATGTGTCTAATGTGCGCTCCTGAGTGCGACAGTTCAATGAAGGTAGAACATTGTATGACAACAAACCAAGAAAGTCACGGCCTCGCACCAGCGGTCCGACGACATGATCCAGCGAGTGGAAAACGTTGTTTTGGAGGATCGCCGATTTAGCATTTTCAGAACTTCATGCAGGATTGTGTGCACAGTTCCCACGGAAATTGCAATTTTAGAGGCGATGTCTGCAACGGTAACGCACCTGAACGAACCTCGTATTTGGAAACAGCGTATAAAGTACAAATATTTTTTAGTTAACTGTATTTTCCTGCAAAATTGCGTCGGCTAGGATTGTGTGGTTTTGCTATAATTAAGATGGCATGTGTCAGGCGTTTCTCCAGAGTTAATGGAGGCAAAGGAGTCCGGTTCGGCTGCTGGAAATTCTTAATTTCATGTATCTTATGATGAAACTCTTGAGGGAGAACTTGTCACATATGGTGCAGTTCGTTTGATATTTGCGACCATATTGATAAGGTGCTTGCGTTGGTGGAGTAGAGGACAGTCCACGTGACCCTTCCTTTTAAGCATTCCTATAACGTTCCTCTAGTCTCGAGGTAGGGACTGCGTATGCATTAATTCTTCCGTACAGAAAGGTTGTCTCGTAGCTGCATATATTATACATGATACCGTGGGCATAGATACACAGCACGCTTATGCCAATGCTGGCTGATACAGTATGCTTCCCATAATGGACAGCTAAGCACGATATTTATATACTTCTCAATGAGTGACGATTTCGATGCCGTCTCCAAAACCTCCATCTCTGGTGAATGTTTTGCTGCAGTACATGGGATTTTTCTGTCAGGTTATATGCGAATAGGTCACAGCATCAGTTTAACTAACATAAAAATTAAATTAAGGCTAACAAATCAGATATTTTATATCTAGCGACTAGTTACCAACTCATTGAATATTTATAATTAAAGCTGGGTTGATAGAGTATCGACATGAAAAATTCAATGCCACGGCCGGTATTTGAAACACAGATCTATTGGTTTCCGTCCAGTCGCTCGTACCCATTGAGCTACCATGGCCAATTTGTCGTCATGACATTAAATTCTCCAACTGACTCATATATTTCCCCGGTAAACCAGTAGGGGCTCTCGTATTCGAGACACACATTTTTTGGCGACTTACTATTGCAAGTACTTGAGTCCAAGGTTTCATCATTTAACTCTTATTATTTAAGTTAATTGATGGAAATTAATCATTTCTTCGTACTAGCCGTATACAGGCTAAGGCATTGGATTGATATTGTCGACATGAAAAATTCAATGCCACGGCCGGGATTTGAACGACGGTTTACCGGGGAGATATATGAGTCAATTAGTCATTGAGCTACCCATGGTAGCTCAATGGGTAAGAGCGATTGGATGGTAACCAGTAGATCCGGCCGTGGCATTGAATTTGTCATGTCTACTCTATCAATCAAATACCTTAGCCTCTATACCGCTAGTGTGAAGAAAGGAATAATTTCCATCCATTAACTTAAATAATAAGAGTTAAAAGATAAAGCCTGGGACTCAAGTACTTACAATAAATAGTAAGTCGCCACAAACAGTGTATCTCGAATGCGATAGATTCTAGTGGTTTACCGGGAAAATAAATGAGTCAATTTGAGAATTTAACGTCAGGACGGCAAATTGGCCATGGTAGCTCAATGGGTAAGAGCGACTGGACGGAAATCAGTAGATCCGTGTTTCAAATCTCGGCCGTGGCATTGAGTTTTTCATGTCGACTCTATCAATCCTATACCTTTGCCTACGACTAGTGTGAAGAAATGAATAATGTCCATCAATTAACTTATATAATTGAAGTGTTTCTGAATCATTGCACAAAAACTGTAAGTGTTGAAGATACATATATACTAACGTCAAAAAGTGTCAATAAATTTACTATTTAAAACAACTGCTTCTGTAATGAAAATAAGTGCAAAGTCGCCGTTAAATCGCTGAAATGCTAAGCAGCAAATTTCCTTGCGGCTACCTCCAGTTTATGCCAATCCGAGCGCGGACATCAAGGCTACAGACTGACAATAACTGATCACACTGAATTACTGCTTTAATATAAAAGATAGCAAGCCTGTAAAGCATGATATGCATGAATTTTGCTACTATACGTTTTATACATATAGGTAAGTCCCGCCTATTTATGACTATACTACCAAAGTTCCTATTTAAACGTTGCAAAGCTTCTATTTGTATCTGAAATATAATTTTAAGTTTTTTACTCACCAAATTGCAACACTTCGTTTCTCTGTACAATTTCCAAAGTCGGCATTTGTAAGTAACTCTGTGATTTCTGGACGTATTAAGTTCCACCTATCTGAAATTTTTGTTAATGGATTTCTTGTTAACTGATCGTAACGCTGAAATGCCTCAAAAATTCTGACTTGCAATAATTAATTCCCTTTGCAGTACTTCAAAAACTTGATTACTAATGAAAATCGGGAGATAGATGTGCAGAGACAAATTTATATAGTACCGAAAAGATGGAACATAGTATAAATACCAATAGATACGAAAAAAGGAAGTTTTAGACATGTATCGCAGAAAGGGGCATTGCCAAATGCCAAGTATACGTTGCTACTGGGAATGAATCATGCGACGTTGCAGCAGGAATGATCCTTCCTGGACTTAGCAAATCTAAAAGAGGCCGACCAAATGCTGATGACATGCCCAAACAAAAAGAAAGAGCGGTAACTACCGTTGTTCCTATTGTGGACTGTCAACAATACAAAACAGATCACTGGGCAATATGGAAGGAATCCCGTGAGCAGTGCAAGATATGCAAAAATATCATTAAATTGTTTTGTGAAAAAAATATGAAGCGTGTTTATTCTTGAACAAGAACAGAATTTTTTAGAACATAAATAAACTACGCATAAACTGTGTAATTTGAAATGCATTTTCTACACCTTGTATGCCATTTTAAAGGAAAAGTGTGATCAATGTAAATATTCAGTTTTGCTTCCAATAATGCTCACTATTACACATATGTAACATGTTGTAAAAAGGGCCTAAATGCTGAAACATATTTTTCATATGAAAGTTCATTTACTGTCAATAAATAAGTCTGAAATGATTTGTAAATATTTTTAATAAGCCTGTTCTATGAGTAGGCACTAAGGTTTAAATTCCCTAGCTAGGACTTCTTGTCCCCTAAGAAAATCGTATTTGTGGTACTTATATGTTGCATTGCTTTTAACATTTGAAAATAACGTATTTATGACTCATTTTATTATGAACTTATCAATCTAACAGTCAATAATCGCGGTAGCAATATTGAATATGCAACAACCTGTTTATAATGCTAGTTTTCCGGAGGCCAATATACACAACTTTACCTATAAAGGATTAATAAAGGCTTGTTGCTTAATACTACATCAAGTGTGTCAGTCTTCAAGGAGCTAGGGATATAAACAACCTGATTACGCGTTTTAAACCGTAATGGCAGGCGCGAGATGGCACCACAGTTTGAAGTTCTTGCTCTAACAAGGGCGCACCACTTCGCTTACCCTAGGCAAAAAATTATGAAGTTTCTGTGCATACAAAAGCCATTATGGAATATTAAACTCCGTGCGGAGCTGCAAACGTTTGAAGTTATAAACTGGCAGTTTATACTAACTTACCTAATGGCGCCTGAACACGAATGTGTTCAAATATTTAAACTTGACAGCCAGGGGAGGAAAAATCGCATGTTAACTAGCGGATATCCCTGAAAATGGGATGGGTAAGTAATTAAAGTGTTCTGTTACAGGCAGTTTGCGTATAACATGATAATCGGGACTTAAATCTCACCTCAGTTTAAACAATTTTGGGATCATAAACGGCATATATATAATTTATATATTCGTTTATTTATATTCGTTTATATAGAAACGAAGTTATGTATATGTATATATATATAATTTCTTAAAGTAATTTAAACCGGTTAAGGCACTTTACGGCGTGAAATTTACTGATTGGAAAGCAAACTACAGGTGGAGCAATCGGATAGTCCTAACAAAATTTAAGTATTTCCACTAAGTAAGTTGGAAACAGTCACCATAAAACGCCGTATATTACAATGTCTTCCGTATAACTGTTTAGAGAGTTATAATCTGATATCTTCAAAAATAGTGTTCCTTCCCCCTTAAAGTGCTATCGGGAGCCTTGACTGACAATTTGAGGTTGTTTTTACTCTTTGAAGTACTGTATGTTAGCTTACTCTAATTTATCTTCGTTATTAATCTACTTTGACACTCACACTTTCTTATATCCAGACATCCAGTCTCAGCATAAGGTAGGAAATAATGTCAACTAAAGAGAAGTTGCCCGTCCCACGCCAAGAGCTTAAACAACGACCTCCGGTTGAGAAGACAGGTGTCTGCCTAATAAATCATTGAAGCACACTTGTTTAGATTTGAATATGCAAAAAAAGTGTTTAATATGTTACTAATATAAATACACTTTTAGAGTTATCTGATCGCTTAAAATCACATTTTTTCACTACCTATTCTTCAACAAACTATTTCTAAAAAGCTTATCCTTCTACCTTCTTCAATTAATCCAGATAAACAGTTGAAAAAACGCTTTTGCTAATATTTCCTTGTGGGTGCAATGGAAATTAGATAATAAAGTAGATACGCTTAAGTTATGTTCATAAATTTTAAGAGCTGGTGGCACAGTGATGGTTTTGATATTCCATTCTCTTTGTAAGTCCAAGAAATAAAGAAACAAAGAAAAGCAAAGAAAGCACGAAAGAAGAAAGGCAAAGGACTTCCCATTTGAGAGAAGTGTGAAGTACTGTAATATGTACTGCAATAATAAGGATTACCTCTGAAGTGGTTAACTCCTTAAAAATGTGTAGGGGATAGGTTATTTGCTATAATAGATATAAATTTCTGTGTAGTAAGATATTGCCATTATTATTTACTTGCTATGCGTTTGAATATATGCGTTTCATGCAACATTATAAGTCCTTGGACGTGTGGTATTATAATCAAACTAGTTAGAGTGATATTTTAGAAACAAAATTCTCCAAAAGGGTTTCCACGTAAAGTGTAATTTCAGATGGGAAATATTCTTAAAAGCCTAAGCCTTACCTTACATTTGAAAGACAGACTGAAATACTAGGTTAAAGCTGAACGGTCAATCTTTGAAGGTGTTTTTTATTATTATCCAGAGAATCTTAAAACGTATATCAAAAGGTGAAATCAGGGCAAAATTTTTTTGGGTAGGACACTATGTACGAGGTAGAAAAAATATATATAACGAATATGCTTCGTTATTAAGTACGTATGCAAACTGGTGTGTAAATATTGTTTGTAAGATCATTATCAGTAGAAAACTTTAGGAAATCACTTTTCTAAATGCCAACAGATTTATCTCACCTATGGATAAAATGGTCTACTTTAATGTGTTAATAAATCCACAATGTAACCGAATCGCAAACGGGCTCCTATCAAACGTCACATTAAAAAGTAGCAGGCACAGTTCTATTGATGGAACCTCATAAATTATCCACCGCCAAAAAAAAGAGAAATCCGACTCGCCAAACAGATTATCTCTGGTAAACAAAAAATGACGCCCTTCTTTGACTGCACTATCTAAAAGTTGGTCGATTTGGGCTATCCTGACGCATTGTCGTTCAGAATTCGGGAAATATAACTTTTATGTAATTCAGTTATAATGAAAGTTTGGTTATACAACGTTGCGGAAGAACGCTATGAAGAACGTTTTGGAATAGAAAGACAGTAACAATCTAAGCACTTTGAGGTGAGGAGGAAGGAGTTACACATGCAGTGTAATAACAGCACTATATGAATGAAACTGAAATCTGACTCTTGGAAGCATCTACATTTGTCAGTCATAGTGAAACATAACTCATATAATTTTGCACGTATTCTCTCAACTGCGTGTACTAGTACTTAATGAGAAACTTTACCTCTTGCATCTACTCTAAGGAGCACATTTTTGTACTATTTCGTTCAGTACTTGACCATTATAGGCAATCGATTAGCGATAGTTCCTCATTTATAGTAAACTGATGAGCTTCTGTAGTGCGATCCATATAAAACTGAATCATTATAATGGGACATTACTTTTGAACAAATAATATTACTCACGTGCAACTTTGGGAGAATATAATACACTATTTACACCTCAGAGAATATGTTTGAAGTTTCCTCCACCAGCATCTATGGATCGTTGGTCCCATTTTCTTTGATACGACTGTAGACACTGAAGTTTATATGGGTATCTCCAAGACATTTGTTGAACAACTGAATGATATCGAATTGAGGGAAGGTTATTTCCAGCAAGATGGAGCAGCGTGCTATACATCTAATGAAACCATGGAACTTCTAACCATTTTCTTATAATCAAATAATCTCAAAAGGCCTGTGGAGTACCAGATCCCCTGACCTAACCTCACCAGATATTTTATTGTGGGGTTATCTAAAATCAGAGTGTACAAGAATAGGCCACGGACAATTGATGTTCTCAAGGACTCCATTCGAACTGAAATAAGTAACACTGGCGAGAATACTCTCCGTAAAACTTCAGAGAATATAGTGACACGAGTGCAAAGATGTGTACATACTGGTGGAGGACACTTCCAAAATTTTCTCTGAGATGTAATTAGTGTAATGTAATCTCCCAATGATGTATTATACTCTCCCGAAGTTGCACATGTGTCCTATTATTGGTTCAAAAGTTATAGCCTATTGAAATGGTTCAGGTTTATATGGATCACAGTTTGCAAATAGCAGTGAAAATCTAGAATATTGCAATGAAATCCTTAAGATTATTCATTTTGGTGTTTTAGAAGTGTTAATATAAAATAAAGCGAGATTACTTCTGTGCTCTAAACTGTGTGTTGCAGAGAAGAGGTAATGAGAGATGTTCTTGCAGCCACGTGCTTGGGGCAGCTTCTCACGATTGATTGCTTCAAGTGTCTTTCTTATTTTGGAAGAGTTTAACCTTTATTACTGGGACATTTAGGAAGATGCTTGGCCTTGGAGGCGCTGTTATCTGTTTACACCGTTTGGCTAGCTATCAATGGGGAGGAGATGTAAATAGCATGTCACACAAGTAGCTACACTATTCAAGGCTGGGATAACGAGCAGGACAAAATAGAGTTATTTAAATCTAAGTGAAAATTCCGTTACATGCATATCCGTTACAGTTGCTGTACCTGTGACTTCCACATATGGTGATGTCGTCTAGGGGCTGGATATCAGCTGTTGTCTGTAAAACTGGAGTTGTCATTCCTGGAACACATAAAACCGACTAAGGTACATGCTTTCTCTTTCTCTGCATCAGTGTCATCCAAACCTACATTGATTACTAATTTTTCAATTTTTATTTCTTCTTCCACCAAGGCGTCTCGATACCAGTATTCTTGTTTCATGGACTTAATTTTTATGAACGCACTATTCTTCTCCAGTGTTGTCATTTATACACTGTCTGGTTAGCCCTTTAAGTACATTTAAAGTCATAGAACACACATTTTTCTGCTATTTTTGCTTCATGATTTTCCATATTAGTTCAATTGGGTTCAAATCGCAGAGGTAAGGTCACAATCTATATATTGGCATGCCATTAATATGTGCCGCATGTTCTTACATTCCTTTAAAATAAATACCATCAAAATTAATTTTCTCATTTACTGCATAGAATAATTTCTTCACTGTTGGTATTTCTTTATGCGCTTCATAATAATCTTAAAAACTTCTGTGAGCGACACAATTATGAAATCTTAATTTGAAACTTCTTTGTCGAATTTCGTGTACCTGAAATACTGGCTTTCTTTCAAATTCTTTAACGATTTCTTTTATTGTGACTTCACATTTTCCTACGGTCTTAGCCAGGGGAAGACGGGTAGTGGTGGTGTGACGTCAGCTCCGTGAGCTCTAACCGCCAAACATGCTCCCGAACGAAAGGCAGGTTAGCGTGTGACGTCCCCGCGCTGATTTCTGCTGCCCAAGAAGAAGGAAACTGATGTGTTGGGGTTCCGACAGCGTAGGAAAGACAGGAAACGTATCGGGTATTAAGAATATGTACAACTTACATCTTGGGTGTTGTTATATTAATGCCGATTGCTTTAATTACACAATTTGTCACAGTTTATAAACAATTACATTTTAGCTCTGTGATATGAGAAAACATATATAACTTCAACTCGTAGTTTATCTAAAGGTCAGACATGTTATAAAGTAAATAAAATAAAACAAAGTAATTTTCTCTGTAAGTTAGAGGAGACCCATTCAGAACAAAATTATATGAACACTTCCAAGACTTTCTGTTGTATTTCCCTTTAACTAGTTTATCAATGCTAGGACCTAATGTTTGGGAAATTTGTAATCGAAGGCTGCATGTTTGGGGTTTGGACTTAGCTAATTTCATAACAGAAAAAAAAAATGTTCGGACACATTTGTCGAGCCAATCATACACAATGTCCGTGCGGCAAGTGAATACAGCCTCGGAAACCAGGTTTGGGGGACATTCTTGTAAAAATCAGCCCAACTTTTTCTTGTGTGTATATTTGTCCTTAAATAAATCGTCACATTGTAAACTTAGCAGTTCCATTAGGTACGTGGCAGCTACATTGTTGTCAACGAATGCGCTATACCTGACTAAACCCTCAGATTTATACCCACAGCGTCATTTATATAGGCAGCTTGGTTCTATGCGGCCCTTGCCTGACGTCACACGCACTGCAGGCCTTGCTCCGGGCTGAAATGTGTCACAACTCTGGAAGCTGTCTTCCTCTAGTCTTAACCCTTCTAGCACTGTCCTTTGCAAAGAAAGATATACACCGCTTTGATTTTTCTACGCGTAGAACTGGAAAACATTCTGAATAATTCTTTTGCTTTGAGAGTATACAGACCTCTGAGGTGACTTTTATTGAAGTTTCCATGTCTAAAAATTATTATTAGAGACACCTCCTTTGTGATATGAGACTATACTACACTGCGGTACTCATGCTTACACCACAGATAGCAAATAGGTTAATAGCTTAATAGGAAGCCCAAAGCCAGCCACCACAACACGTTTAGTTCTTACTACTGCCGCATATAAACAAAGCTCAAGCTGAGCGTACTGTACTAAACAAGACTACCGTGCCCACCTCTGTAGCGTGGGTGGCAGCGCATCCGCCTCACATTCAAGAGGTCCCGAACTCGAATTTCGCTGAGAGTAAGTATTCTGTATAAACATGTTTTCTTTTTTTTGTTTTTGTTTTTGTATTTTCCCTTATTCTGGAATTTGAATGTCAGGTAATTCTAAGTGCTATGGACCATGGGTTCAGTTGAGCATCATTTTACCGATTTCATTCATCGTCTGATATGAGTTAACGTTGGTGGTTGAAATTAAAAAAAATACAAAAATTAAACAAGCATACCCTACCATCTAGTACAGTTCACATCAGACATAATTAGCGGCGGTGACTAGCACTGTATTATCTACCTGTCTGACGGACGAGTAGAGATTTGGGGAGATCGCTGTTGTAGCATGGCGCGGTATAGTTAGGCTAGGAAAGGAGGGAATATAGTACAGTACAGTCTAACCATCGAAACATCAACAAAACGTACGTAACACGACGCAATGTTTTTGCACTTGAGAAATCGGTCTCACATAACTTTAAAAGCCCACCTCCGTAAAGGGAATAGTAGTGTGTCTGCCTCACGTTCAAGAGGTCCCGAGTTCCAATCTCGGTCAGGGTGAGTTACCTGGATACGGCTTTTTTCGAGGGTTTCCCTTATCCTGAAAGACGAATGTTGGGTAACTCTAAGCTCAATGGACTCTGGACTCATTTCAGCATCATTTCATACATTCCACTCATCGTGGAATATATTCTGCAGAATGTGTCCTTCTTACATTCAAAAGTGATCTCTTCTTTAACAGGATTCGTAAGTATATTTACTGTACAAATGTATTTTCTCTTTAGAAAAATGTGAGAAAAGTTCTGCGCAAAAAACACGTTTTAAAACGAGTTGGAACCTTTTTGGATGTGAGCAATATTTAGCAGGTGTTGAAAGTTTTCCTCTCATACGATTTGAATTTTGGACCTCCTTCAGTATATTCTGCACTGTTTGTTCACGTTTCCTCACTGTGTTTACTGTTATATTTAGCGTAATAATTCAATCCTTACATTTCATTTTTTTTTTTTTTTTTTTTTTTTTTACAAAACTATAACACATTGAATATTCATTTTCTACTTTGTGAGCGTGTGACTTCGCGCGGCGGTGTTTGCATTTTGACTTCAATCGAATCCATCCAGTAAGAGACTCTCCTGCTGCATTCCAGTTTTGCCAAATGGTACAGAGCGTGCACCGGTAAGGGTGAGGTAAAACGACCTATCTGATATTATGCAAGCTGGCACTGTTGGTCGTCTGCATTCATCCTTCAGCCAGATTGTACTAGAGTGCCCTTTATTTACAATTGAAAGGCCACAAATGAGCCTGCAAATGTAGATTGGGGTGGTTCCTTTACATTCATGATCTTTCTGTCGGCATTTCTTGTACTCAAATTTCCCTCATTGGCACCTATTTCAAGGTTGATGGATTAATGTAGCTACAAAATAGGAATGAACATAAAGCGAGGCTAGCCGTGGCTGTTCTATGCTACAAACCAATGTAGTGCGTGCAACGTTGTACAGTTACGCACGCATACTGTTCGCTCGCTTTGCCGAAGCATGCGGCTAATTTCTTTGCGCGCTCTAAAGATACCAATTAAAGAATTTTTTTGTTTCTCCCATGCTACAGAGCAAATTTTTCTGAGGATGACTGTCCAAACCCCATGTTTGTAGCACATTTGGTTTTAGAGCTATGGAAAGATAAAGCGCCTGACTAGAAAGAAAAGAATCGTTAATGGTCAGTGAAGAAAAGCACACACGTGCCATGCTGCAGTTGCATTTTGTACCCTGCCTTCAGTAAAGTGGTGATCTTTTAAGAGCGCACGCGTACTTTTCAAAGTGTAGTACTAGTGCGCCTAGTAGTAACTGTGAAACAACTCATAAGATGTTACATAAATAGGCTACAAATATTCTTGTTAATGTGTATTCCCTTGTCAGAAAAATGTCAATTAAAGACATTTTCGAAAGTACAAATTTCGCTCGGAGTAGAGAATTAATGTTACAAGCTTGTCACGTGAGTGCGCATTCTGTGAAAAACTTTGTTAAAGAAGGAAAACAGTTTAGCAAATTAGGAGAAGTTGTCATATTTAGAAATCCAGGGGAACATCGAGCAGCTAAAAAACTTGCTACCAACTTAGACATTTTTACAAAGTGTGTTTTACGTAGAACAATTTATGATTTATATGAACAATTTTTGAATATCCAACTGACAAAAGGCTGACCAATTTAATGAGGGGGGAAAACAGAATACACGGATTCTGTATCTTCTATGCATAGTGTTCTGAAATCTCTTGGATTCAAATATAGGAGAACCAATAATGACCGCAAATTTCTGCTTGAAACAAGATATATTGTTGCTGCAAGACTAAAATTTCTGTGCACAATGCATAACATTAGTACATGAGAAACATAGTGTAAAAACGCTTCGTAAATACACATTCATATCTTCCGTATTTATTAAGTATTTTAATGAAACAAAATTTGGTTTAAAGTCCATTACAGACAGTATACAAATATGTCATCATTAAAATAGAAACTATATTCACAAATCATTGAAGTGTCACCATTTTGTTTCATTGTAGCAAACACATTATTTCGTAGAACGCATCCAATTTGAATCATTTTGTTTTGTGTCCATATGAACGATATGCTATGCAAGTGAACTGTTCTCCAGTTCAAGATATAAAGGTTCAGATTGTGCGATGATCATTGTGTATGTTATCACAAATGAACTTCTCTGTCAGTACGGTATCACTGTACATCTCACCATCTGTATGATACTTGCTAGGTTGGGACAAAGACAGATATATATCTTCTATCTCTGTCACCCGCTTGCCGTGGAACTGGCAACACCAAGACAGTACGTTAACCGTATTGGCTCAACCCATGTTCATTCTTATTTTGTAGCTACTCCAGGTGACGTGCTCTGCTTGTTGCGGCTGGGCGGTTAAGATGTGTTGGGACTGCTCATGGACCTTCCTAAGGATGCCTACAAAGCAAAGGAACTCCTAAGATTTGGGGCTTATTGGCAGGCATAGGCGGTGATGCTAGAATCGTTAAGAACCACATTGTCTTCGTGATGGTCCGTTCCTCCCATGTATCCAATTCCAAGATATTGGTCTACTTGCGGTGCTATGCCAGGACTTCAATGAATCATTCTTTTACTTTTATCCTTTAATGTCTTTTGACTCAATCCTCGGCACATCTTTTTTTTTTTCTGCACACACTTTCTGTATATTTTAGTAAACACATTTGGGAGAGAAAATTTGTTACTTATGCCTTGTAAAAAAGAGCTTACGTGTTTTTCCTAAAATGTATAATTCGAGTATTTAAAATTGAGTGTGGTTACCCGGAAATTAGAAATTAGAAGTAGTCAATTTTGTGTCAGTAAGGAATTAACCTATGTTTACGGATAGAACGTATTGCATCTTACTCGTTTTTATTTAATTGTGCCTACTAATACAAATAACCAATTTTATTTTTGACAATTCCTGTAGTGCTTTATGATGTCAAAAACGCGTATCATTTGTAAAGTAGTCTTTCAATAAACAAATTAATCGTGTCTGGCCAACTTAGGATTTCTGTGGAAATTTGCTAAACCTGTAACTGCTCTCTTTTCAGTGTTGGGCAGAGGAATTATCACATTGTACTCAAAACTTAGATATCGAGATTTTACAAAAAGTATATTTTTGGGACCATCTCAGTAATTGGACTAAAACTGACAATTCGGATAAATACTAAGCTAGATATTTTAGTTCAGTATAGGTAAAGCGTGCAACACGAAGATTTCAAGCAACTTTCCAACTTCTAGCTGCATATTACATGAAAATTTTTCGAAATTATTAACCTTTTCCAGTAATGACCAACGATATTTTTAAAATGCCATACACTTAATAGAAAACCTTATAAATAAGGCATTATATTCATCTTCTAGGACGATCTGTTCATTCAGAATGAAATTGAAATGCTTTTCTATAACGTATAAACCATGTGGTAGACAATCTACACCTGCATTACACTTGTAGGCAGAGAGTCAATTTAAGGTATACAGTAGGCTTAAGCAAGATTAATTTTTTAAGAGCTGATCACTATCTGATAACTTTAAAATACCACCTTCTATGGCCAAAATGCAGAATAGAATATATAGAAAGGTAGGGCATAAGGGGAAGTCCAGAAAATATGAAATCATTACAATGTTACAAACAAAGAAAAGGAAACTGGGTAGGAGACACATATGTAGATCACTGCAATAACCAACAGACAGAAGGACTAGCTTGGAGGAGAACAAGAACAATTTTACTAAGAGGGATAAGATGTAGGGAGAAGGGAATTTGTGAATTGTGTGGTGGAAAATAAAGTATAGAACACTATGTAACAGAATGTGAGAAGTTTGCAATGTGGAGAGAAAAAAGGGTTTGGGAGAAAATAAAGAAGAGGATAGTAGCTATGAAACTGTTAACAGGAAAGGAGGAAAAGAATGTAAGAACTATTGGTGAGTTCTTACACAAGCTAAATGAAAAATGGGCAAGAAATGTAAATAATATAAGAAAGGAAGATAGGGGGGCGGAAGAAGGGGCTAATTAAGTAACAACCAGGTATGGAGATTGGCAGAGCAGAAGGCCAGGGTGTCATGTAAGCCAAGGTAGGAACCAGGAAAGACAAATAAATATAGCCTACAGTTGTAAGCTGCAAAATTTTGGATGTGCACAGTAAATAATTCATTCATTCAGAAGAAAAAAAACAAAGAATGAAGAAAAAATAAAGAAATCTCATCCCATTAAATTCAAACTAATAATAATTAATATCTAAAAACGTTTAAATCTCCGAAATCTGCATCTGCCATAAATGAAATACTTTAAAGGTATCTACGTTTTGAGTGTCACAAGTTTTTTTGTTATCCCGTCTGCTATGGTTTACCAGTTTAGCAAACGCCATTCACAATAAAGAGGATTTCCTAGGCCATTCCCAGGAAATTTAAGATATACATTACGTATCTTAAACTTAAGGCAATTAATTCAAAATCGTTAAAGAAGGTTTTGGTAAAAATCAAATGAAATGGAAAATATTTATTATAAAGAATTGGAATGGCGAATAATTTTCATAAGTTTTCATGTCCCATGCTTAAGAGGCACTAAACCTAAGTACAGCCAGACATGGTAGCATTGATCGCTAGGGCGTACGCCTCTAGCGTTTCGCCGCGTAGAGGGTTGCACGTTCGTGTCCCGCCTTGGGCATAGGTGCTTATGTGCATAGTGTATATTGCGAAAACACAGAAAACAAATGGTAAAACAAACGGAAACAATAAAAATAAAAAAGCGGTTAAATAAGGAAACAGAAAAATAGTAATCTATATACATATGTACGATTTTAGAAAAATAAAAAATTACCTAAATTGGCAATTAACAGTATTTTCGTTTTTGCGAATGTTTCCGCTGCAAATGGTGTGCCTGGTATTCGGGAGATGCTAGGATTGATTCCTGTCGATCAACCATTATGATCTTGAGTTTTTACTATTTTTTGAGCTCGACATGTGATTGTTGAAATGGTTTCTAATCTACTACAGTTTTATTTCCCCCAGTTAATTTGTATTCAGTTTCCTAGTAATCTTTCAAATGTGCTTCTAGGATTCTGCTTATGGAAGAAAGATGGCACGGATGCTTGCACAAACGAACCAGTACCCCTCATGGACACTATACTAGAGTTGTGTAGGGTGGTCTCTGAAATTGTATATTTTAAGGATATCGATACATCTCTGTGGCCTCTCTGCTTGAGTATTATGCCTCCTGCGGTGCCTTCTTTACATCCCTTCATTTTAGTGTGGTTGTAAGCCATAATAAATCTATTTAGGTCACGGTGCATTACAAGTCCCTCTCTATTGTTAACCTATGCCTAAATCTAACATATCTCTTACAGTTTTAAACTTATTTTTTATTTTACTACGAGTGCCATACACTTTATCTAATGCAAGTTTCATTTTGGACTCCAAACACCATTCCATTCTTTTAGTTATGTTTCTTCTGAGAGTTAAACACCTCAGCGGAGTTTATTTTGACGCACAGAAAGTTACATTCGGGTTATAAAAGGGAGAAATCGTAATTCTGTCTTAAAGCATGCAGATAAAAAAGCCCTGAAACTTTTTAAAATTAACTGCTTGGAGGGTTTTCTGAATAAAAGACCATTAGCAGTTTCTACGTAAAATGTGAAACATTCGTTTAGATGTGATGCCAACTTTGTAAAGGAAAAGTTTACTGAATCAAGTTGAAAGCGACTTTAATAAAGTTGCTAGGAGAAGTTTATGCCCCTGTGTTTTTATATAGGCTGTGAAATAGCTACATGAATCACGCTATCCAGGAATCTGAAAGAAGAAAGAGCTGTGAATAGGTTCCCGATTTGGCCGGGGAAGAATTGCTTTGTGTTGCCGTGACTTTATCATGCTGCTCCTCTTTTACGAGGATTTTCGTTCGTTTTATTCTGCACCCTTTCACTCTTTACGTTCTTTTCAAATTTAAGTAGTGGTTACATATGCACGTTAACCCAAAAAAGCAGGACACACTTTTGGTTTTAACGCCAAAAGTGAAAAGTGGTAGACTTTCTTAATTGGTGTCGTAAATGCATGTGGATTGGTCTACAGTTGTGACAACGCCAACGTAAAATTGACACCAGCTGGTGGTACAGATCATATATATGCCGTAAAAATAACTTCTGAAGGCATTGAGGTGAACAAAACAATGAGTAATCTCGATAACCTTTACTGGCAGTTGAACTACAGAGAAGCAGTAAAATTACGAATGAGTGTCTGAATATGCCTTAAATATTTTGTAAACAGATAGAATTTCGTTAAAACACTCAACCTCCCCATTCTCAGGTCGGCATATTTTTATTTTGAGATCACTCTTCACAAGTTATAACTTTTTACCGAAAGCAAAGAAAGTTTGCATTCCTCTTCATATGTATATACCAGGACAAAAATTCGATGAGATGGACTATTGTTAAGATATCTGGTTGAGATGGTGATAAACAACATACTAATACCTATTATCAATGTAAATTTATAAAACAACAAAGAAATGAAACCACATATTTTCCATTTATTTTTTCCAAACATTTATCTATAAAATTTGTTGATATAAAGTTCACCAAAGTAATTGCATCTCCTGAAGCAACCTTTGAAATGTCTCGGTAGCTAATTTGAACCATATAATGTGCTTGATTTCAGTTCATGGTAACTGTAGCAATATTTGTTGGAGAGTGCTGTAAGTACTGCGCCGGACCTTCCGGTTTACGACTGTGCAAACAGCAAAACAATCTCAAATAACGTAAGGAAGTAAATAAATGGTTTTTCTCACTATACGAAGGAACACAGGAGAACAACCAGTTTCCTGATGCAATAAATATTTGCTCAAGTTCTTCTTCTTGAGCATAATCGTCGCCAGGAAAGCTTCAGGTCTTATTGCAATAAGTATTTATTGAACTTGGCCCATATCATGAACATATTCATAATTCACTTCAGTCGTTTTCTTTCTGGCTGTTACTTCTTTTGCAACCTTACGTCTAAAAAAATACAGAAGGAAATAAAACCTTAGAAATGTAAAAACCAAACTAATGAGACAAGAGGATGAACACTTCAATGTGATTACACTATATACATATACACCTGTAAAACTGATTGATAGAAAATAATTTACAGGATGAATTAACGTGACAATCAGTATACAGGAATGAGTAAGCAATAAAATTACATCACTGATCTAGCAAATCAAATGGGGCAGACCTTATAGCGAATGTGCACATTATAAACAAGAGATGGCGGAATATCGTTAGTAAAAATAGCAAAACGCAAAAGTAATTATTGCCCTAAGCCAATAATTGCAAAAACAGAACATGATTCTATACAATTTCCATATAAAACTCCACAAAATTCTATATGAAATGTTATAATATACTCATTTGGAGCCACAAACACCCAGAACAGGAGCAAGTTTGAGTGCTAAATCAACCTAGTAAGTACTATAAATGGAGGAAAACTGCGATAAGGAAAGCGTGACAATAATGGTTAAAAATAATACTACTGAAAAGCCCATCAAAGAAGTCGTAAAAGGAACTCGCCGCTTTAAAAAAAAAGCTCGTCTCGAACCGTCCCAGCCAGGCTCGACTAGCGAGCCAATAAAAGAACGCCAACCTAGCCCGGAAGAGGGAGCGCTCAGAAATCCGAACGAGCCAGACCAGAGAGTAAACTCTGCTCTCAGTGTTTAAAGACACTGTCGTTAATGACAGTACATTTTCTACCTGTACAGAAGCTTGCAAATCAATATGATGCTATAACATTGATATTTATCTGTAAATAAGTTGAAAAGTTGATTCTGCGCCTGTAAGCGAAAACTTTTTTTTAATATTTTGTAAATTACCCTTTTGTCTCTGCTTCTGACACTCCTGTGTTTGCATCATCAAAACCGGAAAGAAAACAATATATTTCGAATATTTACTTACAAATGTTACAATTTAGATAAGACCGAATATTTCAAATACCTGCCCACAGCATCGTACCATCAGGGTTTATTCTTCAAACTGTCAGTCTCTCTTGAAAACACAGTCTTTCAATGGAGGAGGATGACCCTATCCATTCATCCTGGTACTACAGCACTGCGGTTGATAAAGTCTTGTATGCCCTACTTAAGAAATCAACATACACGAAAGGCCAGAGATGTCGCTGCTTCGTGTGCGCAAATTTATCCCCAGATGAGGTATGTTTATTTGTGTTCCATATTTGGAATACCCTCCTCCAGATGAATACGATGAAGAGGTGGAAAAGATAGCTCAAATTTAGACATTTATACGCAGCCAAGCTCTCTGCAAGAAAGCTTCGACCGCGTCACTGATGCTGTCTGCCGTAGTTGTGGACGAAACGTTTGGTTCTTACTCCAACAGACCACGGCAAAACAGCCCGGAAACAACCAATTGTATTATGGACTCCGGTCGTGAAAGCTTACGTTCTCTCATTTATATGAAATGTTGTGAAATTTTTATTCGCTAAGCTAATGCTGTGATATTAACGTCAGGGATAGTATTTAAGACACTGCAACCACCAGTGCGAAAACTGTCTAAGTGCTGAATCCGCTCCGTGGTTAATCCTAATCCTAACACCGATTTATTGTACCTTTGACCTAAGTGGGGCAAAGGAAGTGAAGAAGGATGAGGCAAGAGAAGGCAGAGAGCGGCCTTTCTAAGGAGGCACGACTGTGCTAATGGAAGGGTCCCTACATTTTACTTAGATGGAAATCTCCCCCGGTGGGCCAGGACAACGGACATCCTCCTACTGTGGTTCGGAAGTAGTCCCAGCAGCCAGTTCGGCAACCGACCTACCGGAGGAGGAAGTAGTTCACTCAGGGCATATGATCCTGCCATGCTCCGTCAAGGCACCCACCAACACTTCTACCCTGAAAGAGACCACCAGATGAGAGTTGATGTGAAATGGTAATGGAGATGAAATGGATACGAAATTCGGTGGATGTAACTAAACTACACAGCATTCGCCTAGTGTCCCGGGAAAATAAATCCATGTGTCAGGTAGGTCAACCACGGGAATCAAACCTGGGCCTCCCGAATGCGGGCCACAAAGGAAACCGCCTGAGCTATACCTCTTAGTTTATATTAAGGTATCAAATGAATCGAAATAAAATTGTTAATTTTATAACACACAACTTCAGAGGTGCACTGAGTGTATGCACATCATTATTCGTATTACCCTTTCACCGAAGAGCTTTAGACCATTCATATAAAATATTATTATCTTCACTCTTACCTATGATGCTGGAAATATTGCATTCGAGCTATATCTTTGGGAAACATCTCTGTGTGTTTATGCAAATATACTGACTTTAACAAAATCTCTGATGGAAATCTAGAAATGCTTATTCTTCTATCTCCTTCTTGATAATCTGGGTAAACTATCATTACACACTCACACATTTTGGAGTGGATATATACAGGATACAGTAGGCCAAACAGATTCTTGCTTACTTACGAGAAAAAACAAATAGTGGCGCACCACTTAAAAATGTGTTTGAAAAGTCAGGCGGAAAACAAAGAATATCTCGGAAATAGATGAGGTTATAAAGAACTTTATTCGACTAAATAGTATATTTAAGACATATACAAATGCAATTCCGAATGAAGAGGAGGTTTTTTGTGGTAATTTACGTCCTACGTTAAGTCATCCTACATTCGCTTTTCAGGATAAGGGAAAAACCCGGGGGAAAACCTTATCCAGGTAACTCATCCTGACCGAGATTCGAATTCGGAACCTCCTGAACGTGAGGCAGACATGCTAGCTACCATCTACGCTACCGAGGCGAGCAAAGAGGAGTTCACAGACTATTCCCAGGAGATTCAATGTGTGCATTTTAATTATCGTGCAAATATCTTGAACAAGGCTTTTAAATTAAAATGTCAGAAAAATGTTTTGTGTCACTCAAAGATAAGGACAAATATTTCATATTAAGAATATTAGGATAAGGGAATTCTTTTTCGAAATTCCTTTTGCATCTCTGGAAGACGTTAAAGATGAATATTCGAGGTGGTATTAATGTTTTTGAGTTGTGTTTCCAGACACAAACATGAAAAAGGCACACACAATCTCACTCATTCCCTCCCTATCTCTCGCCCATACACACATAAACACATACACCCACTGACAACACAGGCTCGTAGACTTGCTTTTTTCTGAAAATGTCTACTTCGAATCATACAGCCACAAAATATATGCTTCCGATAAAATCTGGAAATTAGCATTTTGGGTACAATATAGGTAAGGAGCAGAAAAAGTAGAAAACCTTCAATAACGTTCTTATTCCTGCCTCAGTAGAACGGTGAACTTAAAGTTTAGAAGCAACACTAAAAGAAGCAGATTTCATTGAAAAGTTATTGATTTATTGTTCACTCTACTGATCAGCTGTCGTCAATGCAAGAACGACCATTAAGCCCTCTCATTCAACCGCTTAAAAATTGATGTGGTAACGGGTAAATAAGTTAGTTTCCAGAGAATTTCATAGTTAATGAGAAGTCAATAGTCAATTGAGCTTCCTACTCAATGTGGCAGATCAGTGACGAACAACATGCAACTGAATTAACGTTGCTGCTAGATTGGGAATTCCTCTTAATTCGATCAGTCTATCTAGAACATTCTAGACAGGTTGCATAAAATATGGATAACTTGCTCATGTTACCTAGCATGACTGCTGTCAGAAGAATCTGATAAGTTACGTTCACCGGACTTCCCTTTTTCCATTCCTTAGCATGCTACCCCTTCAAAACTTATTTTTCTGTTTTCAGCTTAACATTTCTAGAAATTACTTCATTACTTATTTCCCTGTAGTTGCTTTGGAAATGGAGGAATATAGTAGGGATGAGACTGCTCAGTATGTGATAACCAGACTTCGGATATAGTTCTTGTTTGTTACACTTTCTCTGGAAAATAGTTACGAGCTCACAGGATTTCACTGAGAGTCCCCTTTAACCAAGCACTGCCAGTTACAAACTATATAGTGGACGAAATTACACCCTTTCTCCTCACATATAACGTTCAAACAAAGTATCGGTAAACAAATTAACCGAAATTCATATTGGAAACCTAGTGACATTAGTACAGATTATTTGCATGAGCAGGAGAGATACAGAGTGTGGAAACGAATAGCGACTATCCAGCTGAGAAAATTATGAGTATTAAAACTGTCATACAAATCACAAGGAACATCTTAAACAGTATACTTTAACGTTTCGGAAGTTATTCAAAATTCATTCAGAATGACAAGGATTGCAGAGACTAGTACCAAAATACTAGGGCTGTTCAATAAAAATGATTATAATTTTCTTACGGTCATTATTTTTTGTACTAAAATTCAATCTTATTATATTCTGTTAGCGTAATGTGAAACAAACACGCCGTAGTAGTTTCATTATTGGTACTCCTGATACCTGTCTGTGAGAACCAGGTAAGTTCAGACATGTTCTACATCTTCTACCGCTGCAATGGAGGTAACACGCGAGGAACAATATGCGGCTTTGAAATTCTGCTTTCGTCTCAATAAATCTTTAGTTTAGGCCTACGCAATGTTACAGGAGGCCTATGGAGAGTCTGTTCTTTCCTACAGCACGACTCGAAGGTGGTTTGAAATGTTTATAGAGGGGAGACAGTTAATTTGAGGGGAAGGTGGACCCGGTGCTCCAGTTAGTGCTCTTACGAAAAAAAAAACCATCAACACGGCTGTTGCCATTGTGAGAGAGGATCGACGAATTACCCTAAGTTCACTTTCTGAAATACTGAACACTTCATTGGGTGGCACCCACACGTTGGTGACAGAAACATTATACATCAGACGTGTTTCTGCACGATGGGTTCCAAGATTCCCGAACAAAAGGACATTCTCATGCAGGTCTGCATGCAGTTAAAGTTGATGTTAGAGAAAGATCTGGAGTTACTTTCAAACGTAATCACTGCTTAGTTACATCATTTTCATCCTGAGAAGAAACAGCAAAGCTCAGTGTGGAAATCTCCTCCATCACCAACCCCCATAAAAGCAAAAGTAGTTGCTTCTGCTGGAAAAGTTATAGTTATCTCATTCTTTCATATTTATGGAATGGCTTCTCAGCATGTTGTACCTGCACACACATCAGTAACTGGACAATACTACAGGGATGTTCTGAAAGTATTGCAAGTTCATATCAGGCTCAAAAGATCACATTTCCGTTAAGCAGACTGGATGCTGAATCATGCTAATGCGCGGCCACATTTGCCAATGCTGTTACTAAATATCTTGCAAAAATCAACGTGAAGTACATCCCTCACCCTCTCTATTCCGGATTTAGCCCCATGTGACTTTTTTCTATTCCCTAACTTGAAGAAACGCCATCGTGGGAGGCATTATCCATCATCAAAAGCAGTGGTGAAGCCTGCGGAGGCGATTTTGAAGGATCCCTCAAAAATGGTTTCCAGCATGTCTTTGAAGACTGGCAGAAATGCTGGGAGAAGTGCATCGAATTCAGGGAAGACTATTTTGAGAAGGAATATCAAAATTATGAGGAAGAGAAAAGGTACGTTGTCAAAAAATGTTGTGATTATTCTTTATTAAACAGCCCTCGCAGTTAAAGATATATGATACAGATATTGACATGCCAAGTGCCAAAATGATTAATATTGATATGTTTAAAATGATGAGAGTTATAGGTGGCCATGACCCAATAAAGTAGATCACAAACATGATACATGGTAAATATGATAAATTAAAAAGAAAGTTAAACTTATAAAATTGTTTTTAAGATTTTATATTTGAAATATCAGAAAATTATATAACTCGTAATTAATATATTGGCCACAGGAAAAAGTGATGTAGACTATAATAATTAGTTACCATGGTGATCAGGTAAAAATCAATAAGTGAAGAGGAAAAGATAGCGTTGTTTTTGTTCTGATTGAAGAGCGAGCAGACGCGTGAGCTAACAATTGCATGAACTGAAATAATTATTCAGCATCGATATAATGAGGTTTCGATATGGTACAACTTTATTTTCTGAAGACTGTTTAAAAAAGCGAAGAAATCACGTATGTGTAAGTACAACAAAAATGTGACAAAATGATTGTATTAGGATTGTAATAATGAGAATACTATGAGAATATGTTTGATCATCGTAGACGTTGTGAACTGTAGCAAGTTTAAGCTAAAGAAAAACTTGCAATCATTTTTTTTTATTTCCTTAACATTGAGTTCCACAATCCCGGTATCCGACACCACGGTACATAGAAGATCTCATGCAAACTGGAACTACAATGCACGTCACAACGAGAACATCAGCACTACGAGTACATTTTCATCCCCCACCATCATCAACACATTTGTAGTAATACTGCTACAAATAGTACTTCGATAGCACCACCTCACCATCTTTCCCATCGTCCTATATGTAATTCATATGGCGACCCAACCTGATGCTCGAATAGGAGGAACGAATAATTTAGAAGATATGAGTGGTTTAAGAATCGTTAAGGATAAGTAACTGTAATCAAGTATAAGAATATTCCAAATAATAGAATTGAATTTGTTTAAATAGTGAATGTTGTTGAGAAATAGAAAATTAGCTACTAAAATGGAGGGTAAAAAGGAGATAGGTAAAATAATAAAAGCGTTGGGGAAGAAGTAGAAAGACAAGTTAATGAAGAAGTAGGAAATGGAAATGAATCATTAATAGACAAAATTGTTACAGCAGATAAGTAGTTTAACAAAGATATCAAAAATATTGAGGCTAGTTTAAAGTAAGATATAAATGAGGTAAAACAAATATTTGAAGGAATATACAAGATATGATTAATTTGGAAGATAGTGTAAGGTCAGATATGAAAGAAGTAAAACATAAAATTGATGAAAGTGTGAATGATTTGAGAAAGGAGTAAACAGAAAGTGGAATTGATTTAGAGGTTAGCCTGTCTAAGAAGTTAAAACAAGAACAGATAGCTATTTCCTTTAATTATATAACTTGTTAAACGCAATTTTATTGATTTAAAATTAAGGCATCACCAAGAAAAGCTACGCATCGATATTTCAGCAGTCAACTGTTTCAGCCTCAGTATGGCTAACAGTTTGGAAAATCAGGTCTGCCACCCAACTTCTGAAAAGCAAAACAAGATAAACAAAAGCAACGCTACTACCGCACGCAGTTATTCTTCTATTGCTCAATCTATGCCAAATAAAGAACAAGCTTTGATTATTAAACCGAATGACAGTTTATCACTCTAATAATATGTATTAACTCTAGGCAATTAACTCTAGGCAATTTAGTTAATCTAACAAGTATTAGATTCGTATCACGTATTTATAACAGCAGAGTATGCATCTACTTGCAAACAAAACCTTGGTGGAAGACATAACCTCAAGATTTTCAAAGATTAAAATTAATGACATATCCGTGGAAGTCAGACATCTCCTAACTAAAAATAAAAGGCTTATAATATCTAATGTGTGCCCGGTGATTCCAAATCATGTGATTGAGGAAAATGTTTTCAATAAAGGCATTGAAACAGCTTCTGCAATTTCCTACATCAGAGAAGGGATATCTATACCAGGGTATGCCCATATAATCAGCTTTCGCCGACAAGTTTATATAAAACCTGATGTTTTTTATAAATTGTCTGAATCCATTCCCATAGAATTTGAGGGCACCACATACTGGATTTACTTTTCATCAGATGCCCCGACCTGCTTCCTGCAATGCAAATCGTCCTTGGAATCTCCTATGAACAAGAAATTCCGGAAAGCACAAGGAATGTAATTCCTAAAACAAAGTTGAGTAGTATCGAACTGTTACAACGCAAGAACCAGTCATTCAAGATTTTAATGCTCATTTAATTGAAGAAAATAAAAAAACTCTTTTACTGAATGCGTAATAATGTCAGAATTGAAAATCTCAGAAAATCCAACTCCTATGGAGGCAGCCCAGATTAGTGCAATAAAGAAAAAGGAATACAAGGATACTCGTCTTAAAAGACCTATTTATACTTCAAGTCAGCGCTCAGAAAGTGAGCAACAATATCTCTCAGGCTAATCGGTAGGTAGCTACGAAGATCTGTCAAGCAGTATAACACCAAAGAAGATCCAACATACACAGCAACGCTAGACAGTGAGCTCTCTCCCGTTAGAATACTAATGGAAGAAAACCCAGAAAATTACAATTTGTACTTCCAACAGCTTAAGAGTTTTGTAGAAAACACAAAAGGAACGTCAGATATAGTGTCCATAGCTCTCAATTATACAGATAACCTTGAAAGTCTTTTGGAAACTATTAAAACAATCCACACATCACTGACAAATAAAGGAATTAAGAATCGATTCACACGAATTGAAAAGAAGCTAGGTTTAGAAATTAACAAATCTAGAATACCAGAAGTTCTTGGAGGTTAACTTAATTCTATATAGTCCGTTGTTTGTCTTCTTATTCAACCTGTATATAGCTCACAAAAAATGGGATGTGCAATATTGTAATGGAGTCTCCGAGGTTTTCGAGCGCAACATGGGTATTTGAATATTTTGATTAAAAATCACCTGAAAAATGTCATTTGTTAGCAGGAAACCAAATTTAGTGACCAGTTCATACCAAACATACCTGGATATTCAATTTATTATAAAAACAGAGCAACAGCAATTCACGCCAGTGGTGGTGTAGCTACCTTCATCAAAGATAACATAATTCATAAAGAAATTCCATTAACTACTCCCCTTGAAGCAGTAGCAGTACAAGTAATAATGCCAACTACTTTTTGTATACGTAATGTATATTTACCTAACAGTTAGAAGCTTAAACTTGAAGATCTTCAAAATATAATTAACCAATTACCTAATCCTTTCTTACTTCTGGGTGACTTTAATAGACAAAATTTACTATGCGGTTGTAAGATATCTGAACAAATAGGGAAACTTGTTGAATGTATATTATTTGAGCAAAACTTAATATAACTTAATTCTTCTCAAGCTACTCACTTTGACTTTGCTCCCGACTCCTTCAGTAGTATTAACTTGTCAATAACTTCTCCCAGCAATGCACATCTATTAGGCTGGTACGTTTATAATGTCCCTTATGCCAGTGATCATTTTCCGATCATTATTACCATTGACAATGAAACTTCAGAATTCATAAAACAGGCAATGTGGATAATTGGAAAAGCTGATTGGGTGAAGTTTAAAGCCTTAATTAACGAAGCCACGTCAACTTTACAATTGATTCTAGAAGACTCAAACATCAAGAATATTGTCAAACATTTCACAGAAATCATAATAGAAGTCGCTAACATCACCATCCCAAAAACATGTATAGGCCTGTTTCATAAACGAAGGGTTTTACTGCGGAGCGATGAATGCAAAAATACAAATTAGAACAAAAATAAAGCATATTTTAGATTTAAAAAAAGACCACCCATATCTACCGAAAACAAAATTCAGTATAAAAATTACGAGCTTTGGCACGCAGAAAATAAAAGAAAGCAAATGCAAATCATGGTTAGAGTTTGTATCCTCATTGAATCGTCACGTACCTCTAGAACAAGATTGGAAAAAAATGAGTAAAATAAATGGCAACAAATAATCTACGATACCATTCTTACGAAATAAAGGATCAGATAAAACGGCGAGTGATAATAAACACATAGCAGACAATTTATGTCATACATTTGCGGCCATTTCCAGTGATTCAAATTACAACCCCAAATTCCATAAATTTAAACAAATATTGGAAGTGAAACCATGAATAAAGATCTCCCCTCCTCCACTGACCAACAGGACTATGACAGTGATATGACATTAGAAGAAATTACGGATACACTAAGTGAATGTAAATCTAAATATTGTGGACCTGATGGAATACCTTATGAGATGTTGAAACATCTTTCAAACAATTGCATTCTATACTTACAAGACCTATACAATTTTATATAAAACAGCAAATTATTTTCTACTCGTAGGAGAAAAGCAACAGTAATCCCCATTATTAAACCCAATGGTAACCCTTCTAAACCAGGGAGCGATCCTCCAGTTACTCTAATTTGTGTTTTGTGTAAAGTATTAGAAAAAGTAATAAGTAACCTACTTCGATGGACTGTTGAAACAAAACACACAGTATTACACAAACTACCTGATGATTTCTCTACTTTCTCATGCGAGTTGTTCAGCATAAAGGAAAATTTGAAATTCATTTTAGAATCCGAAAATTCTAACTCCTTTTTGATAATTACTGACTAGGTGAGTGAAATTATAGCCGTTAAGGTTACAAAATGCATTGGTTGAAGAAATACAAATCTTATCCAACGAAGCTATCAACTCAGGCAAACAGACTGTTATTTTGTGGATACCATCACATAGATAAATTAATGGCAATGAACGAGCAGATGCAGCAGCCTGCGAAGCAACCACTTTTTCTTCAGATAAAACAATTTCAAGCTTAACTTACCAAGATTATACTGTCTATATTACAAATTACATACGAGGAAACTAGAAATAACAGTGGCATAACAACTCAAACAGCAAACTGCATGATATAGTGACGCGGAATATTAAGCCCTCCTCTTAAACAACTGAAACGTAAAGAACAAGTTGCTTTAACTAGACTAAAAATTTGTCATTGTAGAATCACGCATTCATATATCATACCCAAGGAGCCAGCCCACATGTGAGATGTGTCAGACAGTTTTAACAACTGTACGTATTATCACTAAATGCGCCAAATACACAAAGTGGCGGACGAAGAACAAGCTTCCATCTCATGATTCTACTGTATTTAATGATCCTATAATGATCAGTAACATTCCAAAATTTACAAAAGACGCTTCATTATTTCAGTTGTTGTAATTTTAGTGCATCACTATGGTTCTCAATATTGTACTGTTGCTAAAATTCCACTTTATTTTAAACCTACCAAAAATTGTTATAAATTATACCAATGTCATATTTATATATAATATATATTATATATATTATGTAATTACTTTGTGTAAAGTCGCAATATCACCATGTAGTTAGCGACTACAAACAAGGTTGAAATAAAAAACATGAAATGTGAATTAGCACTAGAAATTAGAGATGGGAGAAAAGAATGCAGGGAAAATATGAAAATGTTAATGCGAATTATAACACAGGAAAGGGGCGAATGTAAAAATAATTCAAATGTATCACAGGTAAGGGAAAAATATGTAAGTAGTATGGTACAAGGATCAGTGAATAATGATACAAATAATGAATTAGAAGAAGAATCGTGGAATTGTAACGATAATATAGATGGAGTATCTGATGATAATATAATATTACAGTAAAATAATGTAAAATAAACTCAGAATGTAATAGTACATATGTAAAAATTAAGTAGGTATTTACTTACCCAACAGTGGAAGAAATAATATTAATGGCTATGAGAAGATGAATCTTGCAGATTCAAACAATAAAAGTCTTAATGTGAATTTTAACATGTATGTGCAAAACATGTTTACACAAAAACACATGACTAATCCAGAATACACTGACAATACATTAAACACTATATGAAACGAACTCGATCAATTTAAGACAAATATACGATCATTTCCTAAACAAAACCTCAAAGCAGTACTACCAAAGCACGTACACAAAATACGGAAATGTTAAGGAACTGGACTCACGTCATAAAATCAATGACAATGATAGCAACATGATTTTATTTAAAGAATACAGGGAGAGGCACAAAGCTCACACAGAATATTATACTATCAAAATTATAACATTGGGCGTGTGAACAAAAATGTAACCGCGCAAACTCATGTTAGAAGAGAAAAACAGGTTGGCCTATTCAAAGAAAACTATTACGCAAAGAGTAATTTCGTCAAAGTATGTCATAACAATGTAGCTAACCACAGTTTTGACACAGGACAATCCCGAAAATTAATCAGATGGGTGATTCACCCAACACATAACAAAACAGAGAATTATTTTGTAAATAATTTTGTATATAACTTCAGATTGATGAAGAGTAATTAGTTGTTATTCTTTTTCATTGTTATATTTTTCATTGTTAATTTTATTGTTGTTATTAGTTATATTTAAACTTTATCACAGGGGTAATCTTATAAATAAATGAAATCCCATTGATGGAATGAATATTGCTCTCCATATATTTATAAGAGAGGCATTTGATACAGATATGTCAAGTGCCAAATGCTGTTGATTTTATTTACCTATTTATGATTAATATTGATATCACACAGAAACAAACAGAAATTGTGAAATACGACACAATGCTTTGATGGGTTCATTCGACCGCCGTGTTTATAAAATTAAAATAGATTAATTGCTTAACCTGACTTACCTAATAAGCCATTCATATACACTAGACTTACCTACACACAACTCCAAGGCTACATGTATAAATGAACTCAAATTTTGAACTTTTTATGAAAATGCGCACCATACGTAAATATAAATACTGACGGCAGTTTAATCTCCTGGCAAAATATGAGATATATTTGAACATTTAAATTATCCGCTGTCCTGGCAAGCTATGAATCTTTTCGCAAATTTAGCTTTTTGTTCTTTCTGTAATTGAATGCTCATCTCCTTCTGATACGTATAGCTAAATGTGTAAAAAGATTGCATCCGTAATATACTTCAGAATATGGGTAGTAAAATATCCGACTGTTATCTTCATGGCAGTTATTGTTTTCTAAAAGCAGTTTTCACTGTAGACTGTTTTTATAATTGTTGAAAATTTTGCCTTATGGTATATTGTTTAAAGAATAACCTCCCAGTATATAAAATGTCCATGAGAGAGTTTAAAATAGACCTACAAAGGAACATTTTACAGAATTATTTCCAATGTCTCTGTATCACTTCCTCCATTTTGTTTCCTATGTACTCTTCCTCCATTAGATCTCCCCATCACATTATAACAATCAAGTTTACCTTCAAGCTCCCACACATACAGTACCTTCTTCATTTCCATGTTAATAAAAACTTTCACTTTATTATGTAGGCTTAAAATAAACAGAACAATTTAACCTTCTCTAATTTGTAGAGTGTTTACAATTCATTATTATTTCTAGTACGACAGTTATGAACTTAATTTACGAGTGGAAGCTGAGTAGAAATTTTGGTGAACAGACAAAGGAGCTTAGTTAAAATAAGTTAAAACCCATTACCAGTAAAGTGACATTGATAATGCGCTCTGCGAGATATGTTAAAGTTCGTATTACGGCGAAGGGAGATGCTTCGTTACGCAGCAACCTACGTAATAATTATTACCTACCTCCTCAAAGAGGCAGGGGACAAAATGGAGAAACAACAGGAGGCTACAGGTTGACAGCACCTTGGGATGAAGCAGATGGACCACAGAGACGCCTGAAAGTCCTTTAAAGTTGCTAAAGTTCTTAAAAGTCGACGATCTGTCCCACTAACGGAAATGCTCTGACGCTGATGAAGGACCGTCCAATCAGGCTGCCCTATAATTTACTAGGAGTATGCTCAGTTCTTGGAGCAAGCATCCCACTATCTTTCTTAACCGTAACGTATCCTAAACTTATAAGCAAGCCGAAATCACTGGAACAAATAGGGATGGAAGGGTGAAAACAGGAACACATGTGGTAGATGAGATACCAATTCGGCGCTCGCTACCCATCAGGAAGAACTACAAAACAACAGGACAGAGTTGGCGGTTGACCGGAATTGAACGTCGGAGCTCATTTTTTCCAGCATAACCATCCCCTCGTAGAGCTAACTTTCACTGCAGGATTAAACATTTGCTTAGCTTAGTGCTCTTATCGTACAGGAACATCCCATGTTTATAACCCCTTTAAAATCACACATTATATATTTGAATTATAAAATTGAGTTTTATATCCTATATGGTGTAGGAATAACGTGCTAGCTTCTGGTTTCCCAAGTCACAAGTTCAAACTGCATGGAGGGCGATGGATTTTTTCGGTCGTAAAACCATTAGCATGGCTTTACTCTGAAGGGGAGTAAAGCCGGTGGTCTTGAATCATAGATTTACAGTAATTTCAATAAAGGGTAAGCCTAATAAAGGAAGCTCGCAGAAAAATTATGTCGTCTTTCACACACAATAATGGAGGCTAAAATGTATAGCAGTTCTTTGGTGTCTATGAATGAAACTCGGTTTATATAACTTAAATGGGTTTTGATATAAACACTCCACTCTAGAAAACCGTTTATGGCTATGTTTAGAATTGCAGCCTTTAAATTTTTCTTTCATTTTCCACAGAATGAACTTTTTTCGCTCTTTATCTCGTCACTGTGAAGACAAAACTTATCTCCCAGGGGCACCCCGTCACTTTGATAAGACACAAACAGCTTTCGCCCGATAATTTCAGTTTTCATCTGAAAGTGACAACCTCTATACGTTGTGCAATATGGCTGCCTCTTCGAATGTCACCTGGGACAAAGTAAAATTTGTTCCTTTCTGTGCAACTTTCTCTTGCATTGACACGTTGTCATTTTCCCTGCACAAATCGAGGGAATTTTAATTGAACTGCGTCGCTCGTCGGCGAAACATTGCCCAAGTTAATTAAACTTCCAACCAAGGAGAAGCTGAAATAACATTCTTGTGGTACAACCTTCAGAAAAATAACCTTCCCCTTTTTATAGTCATTGTTCTCCCATCTCAAGTTTACTTTGAAATATCGATTTAGTTTCCCTACTCTTCGCTTTTACATGAAGAACAGTTTCTGCGTAACATTTATCTGGAAGGGCAAATTAAATTTCTTACCCTCCTGTTCATTATCATAGGCTTAAAGGAACACAGGATTATTTAACATTCAACATCCACTTTCAGAGGCCCTTCTTTATGGTGTTACGGCTACCAGTTTTCTAAAAGTTTGATGTTCTATATTGATTACACATCTTCTATACCCACTACAAGTTAATTTGGTATAAATTGTGAAAATTATTTGTAAATAAGCTTGTTTTCATATTAATATGATAAACATATGTGTATGCTTGTGTGTGGAACGCTCCGTAAAGCACAACGCAAACATATGACGCGCTGGATTTACATGGCTTTTTACGCATTTATTCATATACTGTTCCACTTTTTCTAAAGTGTCTTTTTTCCAACATTTTTCACTCCTCAATAAATTATTTTAACTACAGTTTATAGCCTGCTCATCTTTAAAATTTCAGGAAAACTTCATAAATTAAGGATTTAATTTTTGCTTGTGTAATATTTAATAAATATTTATTTGTTCTGCTTAAATTAACCATTTCTGATAAATCAACTCCAAGAGTTGAAAAATTCAATAGGCTATGACATTTTTCCTATGTTACACTATTAATCAAAATGCAGAGATTCCTACATAACATTTTTAGGCTTTTCGCAAATTAAAATTTTGTGAGTGGTACGATAAACGGTAAGGTCCAAGAGAGCAATAAAGTTGTTATTTTGAATGGGAAATTGACAGTTCTAAATTTGGCATGCTTTATATGTTTCATTCGCAGAAATCATGGTATAATGCTCAACGCAAGTATAAGAAAATGGGAATTATTAATTTTATTCACTTATATATAGAGTTCAATTCATATAAACCTGAACGGTTTAAATAGCCATAACTTTTGAACCAACAATTGGACACACGTGCAATTTTGGGAGAATATAATACACATTTGGGTGATTACATTACACTATATCTCAGAGAACATGTTAGAAGTGTCCTCCACCAGCATCTATACATGTTTGCTCTCGTCTCAGTATATTCTCTGAAGTTTTACGGAGAATATCCTGGCCAATGTAACTTATTTCGGTTTGACTGGATTCCTTGACAACATCAACTTCCGTGGCCTACTCAGATAGTATTTGGTATTAAATACAGCATTTTATAAGAATGACACACGAGCATCTACCAAGAAGGAAAATTTATCGAATGATTTATCTTATTGCAAAAATGAGTAATTGCAGATAATTAAACACATTCGCCTATTTGCTTATATAAGTGAGGTACTCAAAACATAAGCATCTATTTTCACTACAACAGCAGAATATAATTGACATGATGTTCATGTTACTTTTGTTAGGCTTTTTATTTTTGTTTGATATACCTACTGGCGGAACAATGCACCCGGCTTACAGACCCTACATTTGCATTATATTACAGTTTTCAGTTTTTGTTGGTTTTGAGGTCATGGCTTTACATAAAGCACATACGGTGTCCCTTTATGGGCCCACCTAAAACAGCTTTAGTTAGTTCGTTTTAATTTAGGTGCTCCAGTTCTTCCTTGATTTTTTTGTGATTTTATTTAGATATGTAATACACACGCACACACACACTCACGCACGCACTCATGGGCATACGTAATACGTCCCTCGCACTCACACGCCCATTCAGGCACACTTCACTTCAATTTGTACACTACTTACACTCAGTTGTCCTGCTGTGCGGCCGCATTTCGCTCAGTTCCTTGGGCACCCGGGAGTGGTGGCCCCTGCTTGCGGTTTGTGTGGCCTTGGGCCGGGAACTTGGGCGCGCAATGGTTGGCGAGCCGTCTTTATTTACAGCATTTTCACCCGTTTATGTTTGCGGTGTTTTGGCTCACCTTCTCCGATCTTATGGATTAAAGGGTTTGAATGCCGACGAATGGGATAGCCTTGGCAGTGTTTGAAGGTATTTGATGGTTGTTTTAGATGCGTTTGCCCAGGCCACACATGCGTATAGAACAACTTACAGAATGAACGACTTGTACAAGATAACCTTCGAGCGGACATTCAGGTGTTTACTGCTAAACATGGGGGCGCACATCTTTAATCGCTGCCGCCCTTTGTTGGCAATACGTTTTAAGTGGGTGTACCAGTTCATTGTGCGCGTCAAAGTTACGCCGAGGTATTTGACCTGATAACGGCAGTGCAATACTTGACCACCGACCTTTAGCTCCATAGCCAGAGGGCGCCGCATTGAAAAATGGATAAGCTGGCATTTGCTTGCATTAATTTTAATTTTCCATTCATGGAGCCATGAAAGGAAGCGGTCAATATACCGCTGCATCTCTAATAGGCCGAAACGAGGATTTTTATGGTGGTTGTCTATTGCAGTGTCGTCAGCGTACATGGCCACTTTGCATCTGGCGTCCACGGGGAAGTCGTTGGTAAGCAGTATGTACAATAGCGGGGACATGATGGCCCCTTGCGGGACGCCGGCATGAATGACTCTCCCCTTTGAAGAGGAGCCGCCCACTTGGAGATAGAAGCGCCTGTCTTCTAAAAAGTTGTGCAGCAGTGCTAAGGAACTTTGGAGTCCGGGAAACTTTCGGTGCAGTTTATAAATCAGGTCGTTGTGCCAGCACCGATCAAATGCAGCTTCTGCGCCCTGAAATAGCGCCAACGTTGAAGCCCCATTGTTAAATTGCTTTGTTACATTATCAATTAATCTTAAGAGTAGTAGATCTGTTGAATGTTGTTTTCGAAAGCCGAATTGGGAGTTGGAAATGTCATCCAGTGACGAAAGTTGATTTTGGAGTCGAAAGAGTATCACCTTTTCGAGCAATTTACTAATGGTAGACAGGAGAATAATGGGGTGGAAGTTTTGAGTCTGCCAGGTGCTTTCACCATGCTTCGGGAGCATTATGACCTTGGCTAGTTTCCAAGAGACAGGGAAGTAGTTTTGCTGCAAACAGGAGTTGAAAATTTTTGTAAGTTGCACCAAGGCCTTTCTCGGGAGATGCTTGAGTTCCCCCTTAGTTACCCTGTCCGGGCTGGCGGCTTTCCCATAAGGTATCTTCCTAATGAGCTTGTAGGCTTCCTGCGGTGTTGTGACGGGCAACTGTTTCTCATGCCTCTGTGCCACCCAAATATGTACCCATGCCTGGACTTCCCGTTCTAACTCGGTGTTCGTCACAGGGTCCTCCTTGAATATTTCTGCAAGACAGCCCGCAAAATACTCGGCTTTCTCCTCGGAGAAGTGCAAGCCGAGGCGACTGTGCAGCACCTCAGTGTTTTGAAGCTATCTCATCTGATTTCTCTCCCCTTAATACTGTAAGAATTGTTATAAAGTATTCAAATAATGTATAAGGAACGTAGACATGACATTTTTGGTAAAATGAAATATTTTCCCAGTCATAAATAACAGAGTGCATGCAAAATGTATATTTGCAGTTAGCTTATTTCCACACTTCATTAATTCACAACGTTTCATATAGGTATATAAAACAGTTTTATGAAAACGTATTTTCATATAGGTATACGTATATAGTTATATAGGTAAATTATGGTTGTTACACATACATCTCCTTCGCTTTCAAAATATGCCTGATTCATTCAGTAGCGAAATTGATACATTGGGTAAGAGAGTAAAGAACCTTAAAGATATACATATTTCAAAAGACTTCCGTTCTAGAAAACAAGGATATATTACTTCCATATTCTCCTAGTATGCATCATTCGTGGAGTTAGCTCTAGTGCCGTGTTTTAGTGAAACTAAGTGAAGCTTTAGGATTCTCTTAGGAATTCATGGGGTAGGCTTAGGCTTTTTATTTTTGTTTGATATACCTGGTGTCAGTACAATGGACCCGGCTGACAGACTCTATTTTGGCATGATATTACAGTTTTCAGTTTTTGTTGGTTTTGACATCATGGCTTTACATACAGCCCATACGGCGTCCCTTTATGTGCGCACCGAGAACAGCTTTAGTAAGTTCGTCTTCTTTTAGGTGCTCCAGTTTTTCCTTGAATATTATGTTATTTGTAATCTTTTTACATATATAACACACACACACTCACGCACGCACTCATGGGTATACGTAGTACGTCCCTCGCACTCACACACTCATTCACGCACACTTCACTTCACTTTGTACACTATTTACACTCAGCTGTCCTGCTGTGCGTCAGCATGTTGCTCAGTTCCTAGGACAGCCGGGAGTGGCGGTCCTTATTTACAATATTTTCACCGGTTAATGTTTGATGTGTTTTGACTCACCTTTTCCGATGTTATGGATTAAAGGGTTTGTATGCCGACAAATGCCAACCAAAATGGAGGAGGCATTTTTTTCAATGCCTCGGGGATGGTCGGGATGCGGACTACTTGATAGAGGGCGTCGTTTGGGGTGCGGATGGGAGCGGATGCAATTTTCCTAAGGGAGAGGTATTGCAGGGTTTGAAGGTATTTGATGGTTGTTTTGGATGCGTTTGCCCAGTAACGGAGCTCACCACTAGCATCCAATTTGCCATCTCCACAGCAGTCCCTATGACCAAGAACCCTCTAAAACCCAACAAGCTACCCCCGACATTAGAACCCTCAATACAGCCCGCAACAAAGCGCGCCGCAAGTGGAAACGCACCAGGCAGCCCGTTGATCTGGAAGCGCTATAGGACCTACAGATCACGGTAAGCCAATGTACCTTGACCACATACAAACTCAGTGGCAACACACCCTTGACAACCTAGATTCCAACCACGCCTCCGTTTGGCGCATCTCTAAATACCTCACCAGGGAATATACGCTAATCCCCCCACTCTGCCATCTCCAACGCACCGCCACGACTGACACTGAAAAAGCATAACTGTTGGCTGACGTACTCCAAGACACTCTCACACCCTTTACTGCTCCCTCAGACCCCCAATTTATCCGCGAGACCGAGGACATTACTAAAGACCTGCACCTTGCACGCACCCAGAGCAAAATTCGCAAAACCTGCTCCTCTGAAATCAAGTGGATTATCCGGCATCTGCCCACTAGAAAGGCCCCAGGACCGGACGACATCCCAAACATCGTACTCAAGAACCTTCCCCCTAAAGCACTCGTGCGCTTAACCCAAATATTCAATTTCTCTATCGAGCGCAGACGCTTCCCCGAGCCCTGGAAACTCGCAAAAGTCCTCCACTTCCCCAAGAAAAACAAAAATCATACGGACCCCCACAACTATCGCCCAATCAGTCTCCTTAACACACTCAGCAAAGTACTTGAAAAGGTGATCCTCAAAAGACTTAATGCCTTCATTCACAGACACCATATATTAATACCCGAACGTTTTGGATTTCGCGCACACCATTCAACCACCCTGCAACTACTACGAAAGACGGAATTAATCACCCACGGCTTTAACACCAAACACTCCACCGGCGCCGTCCTGCTGGACTTTGAAAGCGCCTTCGACAGAGTATGGCACAACGGCCTTTTGTGAAAACTCCACAACATACACATTCCAGACACCATCACAAAACTAATCGCCAACTACCTCCAAAACCGCACATTTGTCTCCTTAGCAAACAACACAAAATCAACAGTACACATAGTCCGAGCCTGAGTCCCCCAGGGGAGCCTCCTTGGTCCGGTGCTATTCAACATTTACATCAACGTTATCCCCAAAGCACCCAATACTCATCTCTTCCTGTATGCCGATGACACCTCTTACGTGTCGCAGGCCTGCGGCATAAACCTTGCCAGAAACCGGCTCCAGACCGCACTGCAGAATCTCCAGCCAACTAACTAACTATCGCAAACATCACACCTGCCGAAACTGGACATCGCATTCGTCTTCAGTTAATCATTCACACCTGCTCGGTAACTATATCCGGCAACAACCCCCAAACGAACGTCCAAGCATGAGACCAACCCCACCCCCACAACGACACTGATACACACCACGATGCATGCAGTCCAGTCAGTCAGTCCGCTAAATACTTAAATGCTAAGACCATACAAGTCACAGTCTGTCAGTCCGTCACTCACACTAACTCCTCTTAACTAACCTTAATCCTCACTAACACGCTTTAGTAACTGGGTTCTACTCAGATTTCTGTATGGGTAGAAGCCAAACATTCCGTCTACGCCTGCTCGCACTGCGATCAGGCTAGTAATGCCCGTTACTAACCGGGGTGCTCAGCGGAACCCGAACACTAACGCATGCACTACACTAATAAGCACCTCCTCTTGCCCTGCATGTTATTGCATTCTTAGTCATAACAGCATGTGCATGGGGAGACGATGTAGCCTCTTCAAGGCGGAGACGATCGTCACCGGGAGCGGCTGGTGTTAGGCCGCCACCTAAAAAAAAAAAAACCTTTGGTGCCGTTTGTAAATCAGGCCGTTGTGCCAACACCGAACAAATGCAGCTTCTACGTCCAGAAGTAGCGCAACGTTAAAATCCTATTTTACATTGCTCTGTCACGTAATCAATCTTAAGAGTAGTAGATCTCTTGAATGATGTTTTCGAAAGCCGAATTGGGAGTTGGAAATGTCATCCAGTGACGAAAGTTGATTTTGGAGTCGAAAGAGTATCACCTTTTCGAGCAATTTACTAATAGTGGACAGGAGACTAATGGGGCGGTAATTTTGAGGCTGCCTGGTGCTTTCCCCATGCTTCGGGAGCATTATGACCTTGGCTCGTTTCCAAGAGTCAGGGTAGTATTTTTGCTGCAAACAGGAGTTGAAAATATTTGTAAGTGTCACCAGGGCTTTTCTCGGGAGATGCTTGTGTTCCTCATTAGTCACCCTGTCCGGGCCGGCCGCTTTCCCATTAGGTAGCTTCCTAATGAGCTTGTAGACCTTCTGCGGTGTTTTGAGGGGCAACAGTTTCACATGCCTATGTGCCACCCAGTTTTGTACCCATGCCTGGACTTACCGTTCTAACTCGGGGTTCGTCCCAGGGTCCTCTGTGAATATTTCAGCAATACAGTCTGGAAAAACCTCGGCTTTCTCCTCGGGGAAGTGGAGGCTTAGGCGACTGTGCAGCACCTCAGTGCTTTGGAGACATCTCATCTTGTTTCTCTCCCCCTTATACTGTAAGAATTGCTATAAGGTATTCAAATACTGTTCAAGGAACGTAGACATAACATTTGTGGTAACATGAAATATTTTCCCTGTCATAAACAACAGAGTGCATGTAAAATGTATATTTGCAGTTAGGTTATTTCCACACCGTTAATTCTACACTCTTCATATAGGTATATCTCTCTCGCTTTCAAAATATATATGATACTTTCAGAATGGAAATTGATATATGGGGTTACAAGTAAAAAACCTTAAAGATATAGATATTTCAAAAGACTTCTTCACTCGAAAACAAGTATTTATTACTTCCATATTCTCCTAGTATGCATCTAACAAGATGCCAGCCAATTAGATCCAAGCCAATCCAAAGAATATAATTACAATTCGCTATTAAACTTTCTTACAATAGTTGATCTTCATTAATTTTATAACAAGTACGTATGGCGACATCGGCCGGCCTGACATGTTACTTCATCAATCGGCAAACGGTCGCTCTCCCAGCGGAACAATGAAATTAACACGTCGCACGAGAACCGGAGTGTAGTGCGATATACCAACGAGTAAACAACTTTCCAATGGATTACATTGTAAATGCTGTTACAGAATTATCAATTTGCATCGAATCGCATTGCCAGGTGTGTATAGTTCTAGTGTAATAGTGCGTAATGAACAATATATCAGCTTTTTTGTGCATTTGACTGAGTTATTTAGGCAGATTAGTGTTATTTTGTGCAAATGACGTGTGTTGGCTCAGTGCCGTATTTTTAGTGAATCTAAGTGAAGCTTTAGGATTCTCTTAGGGATTCATGGGGTAGGTTTAGGCTTTTAATTTTTGTTTGATATATCTGGTGCCAGTACAATGGACCCGGCTGTCAGATAGTATATTTGCATGATGTTACAGTTTTCAGTTTTTGTTGGTTTTGACGTCATGGCTTTACATACAACCCATACGGCGTCCCTTAATGGGCGCACCGAGAACATCTTTAGTAAATTCGTTTTCTTTTAGGTTTTCTAGTTTTTCCTTGAATATTATGTTTTTGTGATTTTTTACATATATAACACACACACGCACGCACTCATGGGCGTACGTAGAACGTAACTCGCACTCACACACTCATTCACGCACACATCACTTCACTTTATACACTATTTACACTCACCTGTCCTGGATTGCGGCAGCATGTCGCTTAGCTCCTTGGGCATCCCGGGAGTGGCAATCCTTATTTACAATATTTTCACCCGTTAATTTTTGCGGTGTTTTGGCTCACCTTTTCCGATATTATAGATTAAAGGGTTTGTATGCCGACGAATCCGTGCGCCAATGGAGGAGGCTCTTTTTACCAAAGCCTCGAAGGTGGTCGGGAGGCGGACTTCTTTATGGAGGTAGTCGTTTGTGGTGTGGATGGGAGCGGATAGGAATTTCCTATGGGAGAGGTTTCGCAGGGTTTGAGGGTATCTGATGGTTGTTTTGGATGCGTTTGCCCAGGCCACACATGCGTATAGAACCACTGACAGAATGAACGACTTGTACAAGATAACCTTCGAGCGAAGTTTCAGTTGTTTACTCCTAAATATGGGGGCGCACATCTTTAATCGCTGCCGCCCTTTGTTTGGAATATCTTTTATGTGGGTGTAGCAGTTCATTGTGCGTGTCAAAGTCACGCCTAGGTATTTGAACTGATGACGTAAGCGCAATATTTGACCAGCGAACGTTAGGTCCACAGTCGTAGGGCGCCGTATTGAAAACTGGATAAGCTGGCATTTACTGCATTAATTTTAATTTTCCAGTCATGGAGTAATGAAAGTCAGCGGTTGGCGTGACTGCATTATGCCCCTTGCGGGACGCCAGCATGCATGACTCTCCCCTTAGAAGAGTAGCTGTCCACTTGGACGTAGAAGCGTCTGTTTACTAAAAAGCTGTGCAGCAGTGCTAAGGAATTTTGGAGTCTGGGAAATTTTCGGTGCAGTTTATAGATCAGGCCGTTGTGCCAGCACGATCAAATGCAGCTTCTACGTCCAGAAATAGCGCCAAAGTTGAAGCCCCATTGTTAAATTGCTCCGTCACGTTATCACTTAATCTTAAGAGTTGTAGATCTGTTGCATCTTGTTTTCGAAAGACGAATTGGGATTGGAAATGACATCCAGTGACGAAAGTTGATTTTGGAGTCGAAAGAGTAACACCTTTTCGAGAAATTTACCAATAGTAGAGAGGAGACTATTAGGGTAGTAGTTTGGAGTCTGCCTGGTGCTTTCCCCATGCTTCGGGAGCATTATGACCTTGGCTCGTTCCCAAGTGTCAAGGAAGTAGTTTTGCTGCAAACAGGAGTTGAATATTTTTTTGTAAAGTGCACCAGGGCTTTTCTCGGGAGATGTTTGAGTTCCTCATTAGTCACCCTGTCCGGGCCGGCGGCTTTCCCATTAGGTAGTTTCCTAATGAGCTTGTAGACTTCCTGCGGTGTTGTAAGGGGCAACTGTTTCTCATTCCTCTGTGCCACCCAGTTTTGTACCCATGCCTGGACTTCCCGTTCTAACTGCAGGTTCGTCGACTGGTTCTCTGTAAATACTTCTGCCAGACAGTCTGCAAAAACCTCGGCTTTCTCCTCGGAGGAGAAGTGCAGACAGTGGTGAATGTGCAGCGCCTCAGTGCTTTTGTTACATCTCGTCTTATTTCTCTCCCCTTAATACTGTAAGAATTGCTATAAAGTATTCAAATACTGTATAAGAAACGTAGACATGACATTTGAGGTAAACTGAAATATTTTTCCTGTCGTAAACAACACAGTGCATGTAAAATGTATATTTGCTGTTAGGTTGTTTCCACAATTCGTTAATTACACACTTTTCATATAGGTATATAAAACAGTTTTATGAAAATGTATTTTAATATAGGTATATGCACATAGGTATACAAAGCTCTCTCGCTTTCAAAAGATGTTTCATTCATCCAGGACGGAAATTGATACATGGGGTCCAAGTCCAAGTCGTGTACTGACAGGCTGTTAACAGCCAGAAGGTTTTTGCTGCGTACCCACCCAGGTTTTGGGTCTGACCGCAGGTTGTTAGATGTGATATTTTTGTAGGATGATGTGATATTTTTTGTTGAAGAAAATTTTGTTGAGGTAGCTTTTTGATCCTCTTTAATTTTGTACAGGATGCCAAACCGCTTTTTTGTTTACACCCTGGTGTTTTATTATTCTAAAATGGGGTAAATTTTTTAGCCTATCAGCTCTTTTGGAGATTTGTAATTTAGCTTATGCTGCTACAAGGATTAACTCCTTTGTTACCTCGGATGCCCGCAAGCCATACGGGGTACCCGGTAACGCCTGAATCGGCGTCTTGCAGCGTCGTAGTCTCCTAGAGATCGAACCAGGGCGCTTCTATGAACAGGAATTTTATCGTAAATTTTTGTTGCCCGGCGTTTAATTTCGTCCTCCACGTAAGGGAGAGGGGAAGCTTCGCGAAGTAACCTCACGGGAAAAGAACGGCCCACAGAATAGATGGATCGGAGTCCTCTATTCTGTGCATGCTGAAGGTATGCTATCCAGCTATCGGCAGCCATGCCCCAGATTTCACAGGCGTACAACATAAGTGGGATTATCAGCGCTCGAAAGAGGTGTAGCTTTAAGCGGACTGGCATCGAGCGCGAACCCAGCATTGGGTACAAAGAGGCAATAGCCCCCTGCACCCGTGCCGATAGTTCCCTGATGTGTCCGCGGAAAGTTAGGCCTCTATCACACTGAACGCCCAGGTACTTTTTGGAATTAGTCCACTCTATCCTTCGGCCCCTGAAGTGAAAGTTTGGGCGGTCAGCGGGGGTGTGGCGCTTCGAAAAAAGAATGGCGTGGCTTTTGTCCGGATTTACGGACATCCGCCAACGCCTGCACCATTCTTGTGTGAGACGGAGGTGTCTCTGAATTGGGTTGAAGGCTCTGAGTATATGTCAGTTTTTGCAGAACAACAACACGTCGTCAGCGTATTGTGCCATTTCGACCTGTGGTTGAGTTGGAAAATCTTCCATGAAGACACTAAATAGTGTGGGGGATAGTACAGAGCCTTCGGGGACTCCGCCGCTCACGGGTCTCAGATTAGATGTTTTCCCCGCTACTGTGACTTTAAATGATCTGTGCCTGAGAAAGCTGTGTATGATGTTGATTTGCTGTGTAGGTAGCCCCAGTTGGATAAGTTTGAAGATCAGAACGGCATGCCATGTCGTGGAGAAGGCCTTTTCGACATCCAAAGATACCACTGACGTGAAGGCGCGTTCCTGGAAACCCAGGGCCGCTGTCTCCACCACACGTAGCAGATGTTGGGTAGTCGAGTGCCCAGGACGAAATCCGAACTGGTGGTCAGGAATAGCTTGAACATCTCCCAAGATGGGGGTCATTCGGGTTAGGATTAACCTCTCGAATACGTTCGAGAGGGTAGAAAGGAGGCTTATGGATCGGTAGCTGGAAGGATGTACAGGATCCTTCCCAGGTTTCAATATACATATCACCCGGGCCTCTCTCCACTCGCGAGGAAAGTGCCCCAAGGTGATGCACATATTGAAGATCCTGGTTAGGAAAAGAACGGCATTGAAGGGAAGGTGACGAAGCATGAGGGGTGTCAGCCCGTCCGGCCCCACCACTTTGTTTGGTTTCAGGCGTTGGAGTACGCCCTGGACTTCACTGGGGGAATAACGGGAAGTCGTTCCGCGTCCTCGGGAGGACGTCGAAAAAATCGGCGTACCTCCCTACGAACGCGTTCGGAAAAGTTATCGTCCTGGGGTTCCTCTCTCGGACATAGAGTGCGTTCAAGATAGTCAGCGAACGCATTTGCTTTGGCTTATACATGGGGTAGCAAGTAAAAAACCATTAAAGTTACATATTTCAAAAGACTTCGTTTCTATAAAACAAGGACTTATTAGTTCCATATTCTCCTAGTATGCATCATTCGTGGAGTAAGGTCCAACGAGATTCAAGCCAATTAGATCTAAGCCTTATCCAATTAATATAATTACAGTTCGCTATTAAACTTTATAAAAACAATTAATCTTCATTAATTTTTCAAGCAAGTACGTATGTCGGCATCGGTCGGCCAGAGGTGTTACTACATCAATCGGCAAACGGTTGCTCTCCTAGCGGAAGACAATGAAATTAACACGTCACACGAGGACCGGAGTGTAGTGTGATATATCAACGAATAAACAACCTTCCAATATATTAGTTTGTAAGTGCTGTTACATAATTATCAATTTGCATCGAATCGCATTTTTTGGTGTGTGTAGCTCTAGTGTAATAGTGCGTGGTGAACAATATATCAGCGTTTTTGTGCAGCGTTGTTACATAATTATCAATTTGCATCGAATCGCATTTTTAGGTGTGTGTAGCTCTAGTGTAATAGTGCGTGGTGAACAATATATCAGCGTATTTGTGCATTTGACTGAGTTATTTACGCAAATTAGTGTTATTTTGTGCAAATGACCTATATTGGCTCAGACTTCCTGCGGTGTTGTGAGGGGCAAATGTTTCACATTCCTGTGTGCCCCCCAGTTTTGTACCCATGCCTGGATTTCCCGTTCTAACTGGGGATTTGTCTCAGGGTTCTCTGTAAATATTTCTGCCAGACAGTCTGCAAAAACCTCGGCTTTCTCCTCGTAGGAGAAGTGCAGGCCGAGGCGACTGTGCAGCGCCTCAGTGCTTTGGTTACATCTGATCTTATTTCTCTCCCCCTAATACTGCAAGAATTGCTATAAAGTATTCAAATACCCTATAAGAAACATAGACATGACATTTGTGGTAGACTTAAATATTTTTCCTTGTCATAACCAACTGAGTGCATGTAAAATGTATATTTGCAGTTACGTTATTTCTACACTTCGTTAATTCCACACTTTTCATATAGGTATATGAAACAGTTTTATGAAAATGTATTTTAATAGAGGTATATGCATATAGGTATACACATCTCTCTCGCTTTCAAAAAATGATTGATTCATCACTGATGGAAATTGATACATGGGGTAGCAGGTAAAAACCCTTAAAGTTATACATATTTCAAAAGACTTCGTTTCTAGAAAACAAGGATTTATTAGTTCCATATTTTCCTAGTATGCACCATTCGTGGAGTAAGGTCTAATGAGATGCAAGCTAATTAGATCTAAGCCTTAGCCAAAAAATATAATTACAGTTCGCTATTAAACTTTATAAAAATAATTAATCTTCATTAATTTTCCAAGCAAGTACGTATAGCGGCATCGGTCGGCCAGAGGAGTTACTACATCAATCGGCAAACGGTTGCTCTCCTAGCGGAAGACAATGAAATTAACACGTCACACGAGGACCGGTGTGTAGTGTGATATATCAACGAGTAACCAACCTTCCAATAGATTAGTTTGTAAGTGTTGTTACATAATTATCAATTTGCACCGAATCGCATTTTTAGGTGTGTGTAGCTCTAGTGTAATAGTGCGTGGTGAACAATATATCAGTGTATTTGTGCATTTGACTGAGTTATTTACGCAAATTAGTGTTACTTTGTGCAAATGACCTGTATTGGCTCAGTGCCGTATTTTAAGTGAATGTAAGTGAACCTTTAGGGTTCTCTTAGGGATTCATGGGGTAGGATTAGGCTGTTTATTTTTGGTTTGACATACCTTGTGCCAGTACAATGGACCCGGTTGACAGACTCTATATTTGCATGATGTTACAGTTTTCAGTTTTTGTTGGTTTTGACGGCATGGTTTTACATACAGCCCATACGGCGTCCCTTTATAGGAGCAAAGAGAACAGCTTTAGTAGGTTTGTTTTCTCTTAGGTGCTCCAGTTTATCATTGAATATTATGTTTTTTGTGATTTTTTACATATATAGCACACACTCACGCACGCACTCATGGGCATACGTAGTACGTCCCTCGCACTCACACACTCATTCACGCACACTTCACTTCACTTTGTACACTATTTACACTCAGCTGTCCTGCTGTGCGTCAGCATGCTGCTCAGTTCCTAGGGCAACCGGGAGTGGCGGTCCTTATTTACAATATTATCACCGGTTAAAGTTTGCGGTGTTTTGGCTCACCTTTTCCGATGTTATGGATTAAAGGGATTGTATGCCGATGAAGGCGCGCCCAAATGGAGGAGGCTGTTTTTTCTAATGCCTCGGAGATGGTCGGGATGCGGACTTCCTTGTGGAGGGCGTCGTTTGTGGCGCGGATGGGAGCGTATTGGATTTTCCTAAGGGAGAGGTATTGCACGGTTTGAAGGTATTTGATGGTTGTTTTGTATACATTTGCCCAGGCCACACATGCGTATAGAACCACTGGCAGATTGAATGACTTTTACAAGATAACCTTCGAGCGGAGTTTCAATTGTTTACTCCTAAATATGAGCGCTCACATCTTTAATCGCTGCCACCTTTTGTTTGCAATATCTTTTATGTGGGTATACCAGTTCATTGTGCGTGTCAAAGTCACGCCGAGTTACTTGACCTGATGTCAGCGCAATGCTTGACCACCGAACGTTAGGTCCATAGCCGAAGGGCGCCGTATTAAAAAATGGATAAGCTGGAATTTATTTGCATTAAGTTTATTCTTCCAGTCATGGAGCAATGAAAGGAAGCGGTCAATATACCGCTGCATCTCTAATAGGCCAAAACGAGGATTTTTATAGTGATTGTATATTGCAGTGTCGTCAGCGTACATGGAAACTGTGCATCTGGCGTCCACGGGGAAGTCGTTTTTACACAGTATGTGCAATAGCGGGGACATGATGGCCCCTTGCGGGACGCTAGCATGCATGACTCTCCCCTTAGAAGAGGAGCGGCCCATTTGGACGTAGAATCGTCTGTTTTCTATAAAGTTGTGCAGCAGTGCTAATGAATTTTGTAGTCCGGGAAACCTTTGGTGCAGATTGTAAATGAGCCGTTGTGCCGGCACAGAACAAATGCAGCTTCTACTTCCAGAAATAGCGCAACGATGAAATCCCATTTTTACATTGCTCTGTCACGTTATCAATTTATTTTAAGAGTAGTAGATCTGTTGAATGTTGTTTCCGAAAGCCGAATTGGGAGATGGAAATGTCATCCAGTGACGAAACTTGATTTTGGAGTCGAAAGAGTATCACCTTTTCGAGCAATTTACTAATAGCAGACAGGAGACTAATGGGGCGGTAGTTTTGTGGCTGCCTGGTGCTTTCCCCATTCTTCGGAAGCATTATGACTTTTCCTCATTAGTCACCCTGTCCGGGCCGGCGACTTTCCCGTTAGGTAGCTTCCTAATGAGCTTTTAGATTTCCTGCGGTGTTTAGAGGGGCAACTGTTTCTCATGCCTCTGTGCCACCCAGTTTTTACCCTTGTCTGGACCTGCTGTTCTAACTCGGGGATCGTCGAAGGATTCTCTGTGAATATTTCTGCCAGACAGTCTACAAAATCCTCGGCTTTCTCCTCGTAGGAGAAGTGCAGGCAGAGGTGACTGTGCAGCGCCTCAGTGCTTTGGTTACATCTCATCTTATTTCTCTCCCCCTAATACTGTAAGAATTGCTATAAAGTATCCAAATACTGTATAAGAAACGTAGCCATGACTTTTGTGGTATACTGAAATATATTTCCTGTCATAAACAACAGAGTGCATGTGAAATGTATATTTGCAGTTAGGTTATTTCCACACTTCGTTAATTCCACACTTTTCATATAGGTATATGAAACAGTTTTATGAAAATGTATTTTAAAATAGGTATATGCATATAGGTATACACAGCTCTCTTGCTTTCAAAAAGGTTTTCTACACTGAATGGAAATTGATACATGGGGTTGAAAGTAAAAACCCTTAAAGTTATGCATATTTCAAAAGACTTCTTTTCTAGTAAAACAAGGATTTATTACTTCCATATTCTCCTGGTATGCATCATTTGTGGAGTTAGCTCTAAAGGGATGCAAGCCAATTAGAGCTAAGCCTTATCCAAAGAATATAATTACAGTTCGCTATTAAACTTTCTAAAAATAACTAATCTTTATTAATTTTCTCAGCAATTACGTATGGCGGCATCGGTCGGCCACACGTGTTACTACATCAATCATCATACGTTTGCTCTCCTAGCGGAAGACAATGCAATTACACGTCACACGAGGACCGGAATGTAGTGTCATATATCAACACCTACTCCAATTCTCAGACCATAATGCAAGTATCGATATTAGCAAAAATGGCGCCGCTCGTGGCCCAGCATGTTAGGTTATGTTTATATACCGAGTGAAGCATGCGTTACTTTACTTTGATTGTGTGTTTGCAGAATTAATGTAAGTCACATTAAAGTGGCAAATAGTGAGTTTATAGTGAGTTTTTAACATGACGTTAAGTTATAAAGTTTAATGTAAATATATAATAGTGTGAAATACTGTCGAAAAGGGTCGTTCTTGTTCTGTTCCCCTCTGCAAATCTAATTATGCTAGTGAACCTCATACAAATTTAAATGTCTTAAAGAAAAATGTTTATGGGATAAGTGCTACAGGAACATACATGGTAAAAATGACAAATTGGGAGTTGGAAATGTCATCCAGTGACGGAAGTTGATTTTGGAGTCGAAAGGGTATCACCTTTTCGAGAAATTTACCAATAGTAGACAGGATACTATTAGGGCGGTAGTTTTGAGGCTGCCTGGTGCTTTCCCCATGCTTCTGGAACATTATGACCTTGGCTCGTTCCCAAGTGTAGAGGAGGTAGTTTTGCTGCAAACAGGAGTTGAAAATTTTTGTAAAGTGCGCCAGGGCTTTTCTCGGGAGATTCTTGAGTTCCTCATTAGTCACCCTGTCCGGGCCGGCGGCTTTCCCATTAGGTAGCTTCCTAATGAGCTTGTAGACTTCCTGCGGTGTTGTGAGGGGCAACTGTTTCTCATTCCTCTGTGCCACCCAGTTTTGTACCCATGCATGGACTTCCCGTTCTAACTCGGGCTTCGTCGCAGGATTCTCTGTGAATATTTCTGCCAGACAGTCTACAAAATCCTCGGCTTTCTCCTCGTAGGAGAAGTGCAGGCCGAGGCGACTGTGCAGCGCCTCAGAGCTTTGGTTACATCTGATCTTATTTCTCTCCCCTTAATACTGCAAGAATTGCTATAAAGTATTCAAATAACTTATAAGAAACATAGACATGACATTTGTGGTAGACTTAAATATTTTTCCTTGTCATAACCAACTGAGTGCATGTAAAATGTATATTTGCAGTTACGTTATTTCTACACTTCGTTAATTCCACACTCTTCATATAGGTATATGAAACAGTTTTATGAAAATGTATTTTAATAGAGGTATATGCATATAGGTATACACATCTCTCTCGCTTTCAAAAGATGATTGATTCATCACTGATGGAAATTGATACATGGGATACAGAGGTCCAGAGGTAGTCCTAGTCGGGCGGGGCTTTCCCCGTCCGGGTGTCATATGCCGCAGTACCTAGCCGCTTTGCGGCTTAACCTGCGAAATGAACTAGTAGATCCATGTTCTGCTGGGGTGTTTGAATTTGTTTACTGTTTGAAATTTTGGAGAGGTTTGGAATGGGTTGCCCCTCTTTGTCGTGGGCAGCTGTACTTAATCGTTCTCCCTTTTTTGGGAGACACGAATTAGTTTTTTGCCCCGTTTTGGATACGGGTTGTGTAGAGCTTGTCCTTTGGCGTAGAAGTTGTTCCCAGAGACATCTGGGGTTTTCCTTGGGTTACCCAAGGGGGCCCAGGACGTCTCTCGGCAGTCTGAAGGACGGCAAGCGCCTTTGGTCTCTCGGGTCATACCTTCCCAGGGAGTTCACTAAAGGGTTGGGGTGAATTTGGATTTTCTCGTACATTGATCGTGCCCTCTCGCGAATGACATCGACAATGTACGGGATCTGGGAGTGCTCATGTAGGATATGAGCCGGGAATCTCCATCCTGTATCGTAGATGATGCGTAGTGCCTTGTTCTGCAGCGTCTGGAGTCTGACGAAAGTGGTATTAGCCACTGTTCCCCAGATCTCACAGCCGTACAGAATCATAGGCGGAATGATCGCCCGATACAGTTGGAGTTTGAGACGGATCGGCATGGTTGATCTGAAGATAGGGTATAGGCTCCGGAGTGCGACGTGCCCCAGCTGGACCTTGCCCTTGACGTGCGGAACGTAAGTTAACTTACGGTCCAGCGTCACCCCGAGATACTTCGCCGTTTGCACCCAAGGGATTCGACGGCGCCGTAAAACGAAGTTCTGCTGCAACCGGTTGGCTATGGTTTTCGCCAGGAGAATAGCAGAGCTCTTCTCCGGGTTAATTGCCATTCGCCATTTTGCGCTCCATTCGCCAATGGCCCGGAGCTGGGTTTGGATTTGCCGGAAGCTGTACCGTGTATTCCTATTGACTGCGAAGATCATGAGATCGTCCGCATACTGACAGGTCTGGGTGTTGTGATGAGTTGGGATGTCGGCCATGTAAGCCGCGAAGAGCGCCGGCGACAGCACGCTGCCTTCCGGTACTCCAGCGCCAATGGGCCGCTCGGTGGACAGCTTCCCCTCCATCTTTACTCGGAAGCTTCGGTTTCCGAGGAAACCGGCCACCAAGGAAATGTATGGACGGGGAATTTCATGCTCCAGGAGTTTGTAAATGAGTCCTTCATGCCAGGTAGTGGCGAATGCCTTCTCCACGTCGAGCAGCACTGCTACCGTTTTAGACCTTTCCTGGAAACCCAGGGAGGCCTTCTCGGCAACCCGCAGTAGCTGCTCGGTCGTGGAGTGGCCAGAACGGAAGCCAAACTGGTGTTCCGGGATTAGGCCCCTTTCCTCCAGATGAGGAAGGAGCCGGGAGAGGAGCAGTTTTTCGAATACCTTCGATAAAACTGGGAGTAGGCTGATTGATCGGTAACTGGAAGGAAAAACCGGATTTTTCCCCGGCTTTAAAACGCACACCACGCGCGCCTCCTTCCAGATAGCTGGAAAGTGGCGCATGTATAGGCACGCGTTATAAATCCGGGTTAAGTGAATCACGGCTCTTCGTGGAAGGTGCTTGAGCATTTCCGCTGTCACACGGTCCTGCCCAGGTGCTTTGTTGGTTCTTAGAGAGTTAAGCGTGGTCGCTAACTCTCTAGGGGTAACGATGGGAATGTGGAACTCCTCGTGGTCAGGGGGCGGAGCTTCTAGGAAGTCTTCCACCACCTGTTCCACGAGGTCAGCATGGTCATCGTCCATTGGCTCTACCCTGGGTTGGAATTGAGCCTCCAGATAATCTGCTAGCGCCTCTGCCTTTTCTTTCGACTCGTAGACGAGTCGACCTCTAGGGCTATGTAGGGGATGCTGGTGTACGGTTTTGTCTTTCCGCAGGCTACGGACTATTCGCCGTGGTTTTCTCTCCTGGAGATTGGTTTGCCTTAACATGTTTTCCCAGGCCTCTTTGCGGTGTGCTCTTAGGAGTCGTCTTGCCAGGGATTTGAACCTCTGGTGTACTTCTCCTATCCTGGGATGGCGAAATCTCTGCCACAGCTTTCTTACGGCGTTTTTAGCCTTTATGAGTTGTTTGATGGGTGTTGGGATATCTGTGGGGTTTGGCGTGTCTATTGGGATGCGGTGTGTGTGAGCACGTACCGCGTTGAGGATGGATGTGGAGAACTCCCTGGCTGCCGCCTCGAGTGACTCCACAGAGTCGATTCGAGGGCAGGCTTCCACGGAGTTTTGGATGTGAAGAATGGCGGCATCCCAGTCGATACATGGGATACAGGTAAAAACCCTTAAAGTTATACATATTTCAAAAGACTTCGTTTCTAGAAAACAAGGATTTATTAGTTCCATATTTTCCTAGTATGCACCATTCGTGGAGTAAGGTCTAATGAGATGCAAGCTAATTAGATCTAAGCCTTATCCAAAAAATATAATTACAGTTCGCTATTAAACTTTATAAAAATAATTAATCTTCTTTAATTTTCCAAGCAAGTACGTATAGCGGCATCGGTCGGCCAGAGGAGTTACTACATCAATCGGCAAACGGTTGCTCTCCTAGCGGAAGACAATGAAATTAACACGTCACACGAGGACCGGTGTGTAGTGTGATATATCAACGAGTAACCAACCTTCCAATAGATTAGTTTGTAAGTGTTGTTACATAATTATCAATTTGCACCGAATCGCATTTTTAGGTGTGTGTAGCTCTAGTGTAATAGTGCGTGGTGAACAATATATCAGCGTATTTGTGCATTTGACTGAGTTATTTGCGCAAATTAGTGTTACTTTGTGCAAATGACCTGTATTGGCTCAGTGCCGTATTTTAAGTGAATGTAAGTGAACCTTTATGGTTCTCTTAGGGATTCATCGGGTAGGATTAGGCTGTTTATTTTTGGTTTGACATACCTTGTGCCAGTACAATGGACCCGGTTGACAGACTCTATATTTGCATGATGTTACAGTTTTCAGTTTTTGTTGGTTTTGACGGCATGGTTTTACATACAGCCCATACGGCGTCCCTTTATGGGCGCAAAGAGAACAGCTTTAGTAGGTTTGTTTTCTCTTAGGTGCTCCAGTTTATCATTGAATATTATGTTTTTTTGTGATTTTTTACATATATAGCACACACTCACGCACGCACTCATGGGCATACGTTGTACGTCCCTCGCACTCACACACTCATTCACGCACACTTCACTTCACTTTGTACACTATTTACACTCAGCTGTCCTGCTGTGCGTCAGCATGCTGCTCAGTTCCTAGGGCAACCGGGAGTGGCGGTCCTTATTTACAATATTATCACCGGTTAAAGTTTGCGGTGTTTTGGCTCACCTTTTCCGATGTTATGGATTAAAGGGATTGTATGCCGATGAAGGCGCGCCCAAATGGAGGAGGCTGTTTTTTCTAATGCCTCGGAGATGGTCGGGATGCGGACTTCCTTGTGGAGGGCGTCGTTTGTGGCGCGGATGGGAGCGTATTGGATTTTCCTAAGGGAGAGGTATTGCACGGTTTGAAGGTATTTGATAGTTATTTTGGATACGTTTGCCCAGGCCACACATGCGTATAGAACCACTGGCAGATTGAATGACTTGTACAAGATAACCTTCGAGCGGAGTTTCAATTGTTTACTCCTAAATATGAGCGCTCACATCTTTAATCGCTGCCACCTTTTGTTTGCAATATCTTTTATGTGGGTATACCAGTTCATTGTGCGTGTCAAAGTCACGCCGAGTTACTTGACCTGATGACGTCAGCGCAATGCTTGACCACCGAACGTTAGGTCCATAGCCGAAGGGCGCCGTATTAAAAAATGGATAAGCTGGAATTTATTTGCATTAAGTTTATTCTTCCAGTCATGGAGCAATGAAAGGAAGCGGTCAATATACCGCTGCATCTCTAATAGGCCAAAACGAGGATTTTTATAGTGATTGTATATTGCAGTGTCGTCAGCGTACATGGAAACTGTGCATCTAGCGTCCACGGGGAAGTCGTTTTTACACAGTATGTGCAATAGCGGGGACATGATGGCCCCTTGCGGGACGCTAGCATGCATGACTCTCCCTTAGAAGAGGAGCGGCCCATTTGGACGTAGAATCGTCTGTTTTCTATAAAGTTGTGCAGCAGTGCTAATGAATTTTGTAGTCCGGGAAACCTTTGGTGCAGATTGTAAATGAGCCGTTGTGCCGGCACAGAACAAATGCAGCTTCTACTTCCAGAAATAGCGCAACGATGAAATCCCATTTTTACATTGCTCTGTCACGTTATCAATTTATTTTAAGAGTAGTAGATCTGTTGAATGTTGTTTCCGAAAGCCGAATTGGGAGATGGAAATGTCATCCAGTGACGAAACTTGATTTTGGAGTCGAAAGAGTATCACCTTTTCGAGCAATTTACTAATAGCAGACAGGAGACTAATGGGGCGGTAGTTTTGTGGCTGCCTGGTGCTTTCCCCATTCTTCGGAAGCATTATGACTTTTCCTCATTAGTCACCCTGTCCGGGCCGGCGGCTTTCCCGTTAGGTAGCTTCCTTATGAGCTTTTAGATTTCCTGCGGTGTTTAGAGGGGCAACTGTTTCTCATGCCTCTGTGCCACCCAGTTTTTACCCTTGTCTGGACCTGCTGTTCTAACTCGGGGATCGTCGAAGGATTCTCTGTGAATATTTCTGCCAGACAGTCTACAAAATCCTCGGCTTTCTCCTCGTAGGAGAAGTGCAGGCAGAGGTGACTGTGCCGCGCCTCAGTGCTTAGGTTACATCTCATTTCTCTCCCCCTAATACTGTAAGAATTGCTATAAAGTATCCAAATACTGTATAAGAAACGTAGCCATGACTTTTGTGGTATACTGAAATATATTTCCTGTCATAAACAACAGAGTGCATGTGAAATGTATATTTGCAGTTAGGTTATTTCCACACTTCGTTAATTCCACACTTTTCATATAGGTATATGAAACAGTTTTATGAAAATGTATTTTAAAATAGGTATATGCACATAGGTATACACAGCTCTCTCGCTTTCAAAAAGGTTATCTACACTGAATGGAAATTGATACATGGGGTTGAAAGTAAAAACCCTTAAAGTTATGCATATTTCAAAAGACTTCTTTTCTAGTAAAACAATGATTTATTACTTCCATATTCTCCTGGTATGCATCATTTGTGGAGTTAGCTCTAAAGGGATGCAAGCCAATTAGAGCTAAGCCTTATCCAAAGAATATAATTACAGTTCGCTATTAAACTTTCTAAAAATAACTAATCTTTATTAATTTTCTCAGCAATTACGTATGGCGGCATCGGTCGGCCACACGTGTTACTACATCAATCATCATACGTTTGCTCTCCTAGCGGAAGACAATGCAATTACACGTCACACGAGGACCGGAATGTAGTGTCATATATCAACACCTACTCCAATTCTCAGACCATAATGCAAGTATCGATATTAGCAAAAATGGCGCCGCTCGTGGCCCAGCATGTTAGGTTATGTTTATATACCGAGTGAAGCATGCGTTACTTTACTTTGATTGTGTGTTTGCAGAATTAATGTAAGTCACATTAAAGTGGCAAATAGTGAGTTTATAGTGAGTTTTTAACATGACGTTAAGTTATAAAGTTTAATGTAAATATATAATAGTGTGAAATACTGTCGAAAAGGGTCGTTCTTGTTCTGTTCCCGACTGCAAATCTAATTATGCTAGTGAACCTCATACAAATTTAATTGTCCTAAAGAAAAATGTTTATGGGATAAGTGCTACAGGAACATACATGGTAAAAATGACAAATTGGGAGTTGGAAATGTCATCCAGTGACGGAAGTTGATTTTGGAGTCGAAAGGGTATCACCTTTTCGAGAAATTTACCAATAGTAGACAGGATACTATTAGGGCGGTAGTTTTGAGGCTGCCTGGTGCTTTCCCCATGCTTCTGGGACATTATGACCTTGGCTCGTTCCCAAGTGTAGAGGAGGTAGTTTTGCTGCAAACAGGAGTTGAAAATTTTTGTAAAGTGCGCCAGGGCTTTTCTCGGGAGATTCTTGAGTTCCTCATTAGTCACCCTGTCCGGGCCGGCGGCTTTCCCATTAGGTAGCTTCCTAATGAGCTTGTAGACTTCCTGCGGTGTTGTGAGTTGCAACTGTTTCTCATTCCTCTGTGCCACCCAGTTTTGTACCCATGCATGGACTTCCCGTTCTAACTCGGGCTTCGTCGCAGGATTCTCTGTGAATATTTCTGCCAGACAGTCTACAAAATCCTCGGCTTTCTCCTCGTAGGAGAAGTGCAGGCCGAGGCGACTGTGCAGCGCCTCAGAGCTTTGGTTACATCTGATCTTATTTCTCTCCCCTTAATACTGCAAGAATTGCTATAAAGTATTCAAATAACCTATAAGAAACATAGACATGACATTTGTGGTAGACTTAAATATTTTTCCTTGTCATAACCAACTGAGTGCATGTAAAATGTATATTTGCAGCTACGTTATTTCTACACTTCGTTAATTCCACACTCTTCATATAGGTATATGAAACAGTTTTATGAAAATGTATTTTAATAGAGGTATATGCATATAGGCATACACATCTCTCTCGCTTTCAAAAGATGATTGATTCATCACTAATGGAAATTGATACATGGGGTAGCAGGTAAAAACCCTTAAAGTTATACATATTTCAAAAGACTTCGTTTCTAGAAAACAAGGATTTATTAGTTCCATATTTTCCTAGTATGCACCATTCGTGGAGTAAGGTCTAATGAGATGCAAGCTAATTAGATCTAAGCCTTATCCAAAAAATATAATTACAGTTCGCTATTAAACTTTATAAAAATAATTAATCTTCTTTAATTTTCCAAGCAAGTACGTATAGCGGCATCGGTCGGCCAGAGGAGTTACTACATCAATCGGCAAACGGTTGCTCTCCTAGCGGAAGACAATGAAATTAACACGTCACACGAGGACCGGTGTGTAGTGTGATATATCAACGAGTAACCAACCTTCCAATAGATTAGTTTGTAAGTGTTGTTACATAATTATCAATTTGCACCGAATCGCATTTTTAGGTGTGTGTAGCTCTAGTGTAATAGTGCGTGGTGAACAATATATCAGCGTATTTGTGCATTTGACTGAGTTATTTACGCAAATTAGTGTTACTTTGTGCAAATGACCTGTATTGGCTCAGTGCCGTATTTTAAGTGAATGTAAGTGAACCTTTAGGGTTCTCTTAGGGATTCATGGGGTAGGATTAGGCTGTTTATTTTTGGTTTGATATACCTTGTGCCAGTACAATGGACCCGGTTGACAGACTCTATATTTGCATGATGTTACAGTTTTCAGTTTTTGTTGGTTTTGACGGCATGGTTTTACATACAGCCCATACGGCGTCCCTTTATGGGCGCAAAGAGAACAGCTTTAGTAGGTTTGTTTTCTCTTAGGTGCTCCAGTTTATCATTGAATATTATGTTTTTTTTGTGATTTTTTACATATATAGCACACACTCACGCACGCACTCATGGGCATACGTAGTACGTCCCTCGCACTCACACACTCATCCACGCACACTTCACTTCACTTTGTACACTATTTACACTCAGCTGTCCTGCTGTGCGTCAGCATGCTGCTCAGTTCCTAGGGCAACCGGGAGTGGCGGTCCTTATTTACAATATTATCACCGGTTAAAGTTTGCGGTGTTTTGGCTCACCTTTTCCGATGTTATGGATTAAAGGGATTGTATGCCGATGAAGGCGCGCCCAAATGGAGGAGGCTGTTTTTTCTAATGCCTCGGAGATGGTCGGGATGCGGACTTCCTTGTGGAGGGCGTCGTTTGTGGCGCGGATGGGAGCGTATTGGATTTTCCTAAGGGAGAGGTATTGCACGGTTTGAAGGTATTTGATGGTTGTTTTGGATACGTTTGCCCAGGCCACACATGCGTATAGAACCACTGGCAGATTGAATGACTTGTACAAGATAACCTTCGAGCGGAGTTTCAATTGTTTACTCCTAAATATGAGCGCTCACATCTTTAATCGCTGCCACCTTTTGTTTGCAATATCTTTTATGTGGGTATACCAGTTCATTGTGCGTGTCAAAGTCACGCCGAGTTACTTGACCTGATGACGTCAGCGCAATGCTTGACCACCGAACGTTAGGTCCATAGCCGAAGGGCGCCGTATTAAAAAATGGATAAGCTGGAATTTATTTGCATTAAGTTTATTCTTCCAGTCATGGAGCAATGAAAGGAAGCGGTCAATATACCGCTGCATCTCTAATAGGCCAAAACGAGGATTTTTATAGTGATTGTATATTGCAGTGTCGTCAGCGTACATGGAAACTGTGCATCTAGCGTCCACGGGGAAGTCGTTTTTACACAGTATGTGCAATAGCGGGGACATGATGGCCCCTTGCGGGACGCTAGCATGCATGACTCTCCCTTAGAAGAGGAGCGGCCCATTTGGACGTAGAATCGTCTGTTTTCTATAAAGTTGTGCAGCAGTGCTAATGAATTTTGTAGTCCGGGAAACCTTTGGTGCAGATTGTAAATGAGCCGTTGTGCCGGCACAGAACAAATGCAGCTTCTACTTCCAGAAATAGCGCAACGATGAAATCCCATTTTTACATTGCTCTGTCACGTTATCAATTTATTTTAAGAGTAGTAGATCTGTTGAATGTTGTTTCCGAAAGCCGAATTGGGAGATGGAAATGTCATCCAGTGACGAAACTTGATTTTGGAGTCGAAAGAGTATCACCTTTTCGAGCAATTTACTAATAGCAGACAGGAGACTAATGGGGCGGTAGTTTTGTGGCTGCCTGGTGCTTTCCCCATTCTTCGGAAGCATTATGACTTTTCCTCATTAGTCACCCTGTCCGGGCCGGCGGCTTTCCCGTTAGGTAGCTTCCTTATGAGCTTTTAGATTTCCTGCGGTGTTTAGAGGGGCAACTGTTTCTCATGCCTCTGTGCCACCCAGTTTTTACCCTTGTCTGGACCTGCTGTTCTAACTCGGGGATCGTCGAAGGATTCTCTGTGAATATTTCTGCCAGACAGTCTACAAAATCCTCGGCTTTCTCCTCGTAGGAGAAGTGCAGGCAGAGGTGACTGCAGCGCCTCAGTGCTTAGGTTACATCTCATTTCTCTCCCCCTAATACTGTAAGAATTGCTATAAAGTATCCAAATACTGTATAAGAAACGTAGCCATGACTTTTGTGGTATACTGAAATATATTTCCTGTCATAAACAACAGAGTGCATGTGAAATGTATATTTGCAGTTAGGTTATTTCCACACTTCGTTAATTCCACACTTTTCATATAGGTATATGAAACAGTTTTATGAAAATGTATTTTAAAATAGGTATATGCATATAGGTATACACAGCTCTCTCGCTTTCAAAAAGGTTTTCTACACTGAATGGAAATTGATACATGGGGTTGAAAGTAAAAACCCTTAAAGTTATGCATATTTCAAAAGACTTCTTTTCTAGTAAAACAATGATTTATTACTTCCATATTCTCCTGGTATGCATCATTTGTGGAGTTAGCTCTAAAGGGATGCAAGCCAATTAGAGCTAAGCCTTATCCAAAGAATATAATTACAGTTCGCTATTAAACTTTCTAAAAATAACTAATCTTTATTAATTTTCTCAGCAATTACGTATGGCGGCATCGGTCGGCCACACGTGTTACTACATCAATCATCATACGTTTGCTCTCCTAGCGGAAGACAATGCAATTACACGTCACACGAGGACCGGAATGTAGTGTCATATATCAACACCTACTCCAATTCTCAGACCATAATGCAAGTATCGATATTAGCAAAAATGGCGCCGCTCGTGGCCCAGCATGTTAGGTTATGTTTATATACCGAGTGAAGCATGCGTTACTTTACTTTGATTGTGTGTTTGCAGAATTAATGTAAGTCACATTAAAGTGGCAAATAGTGAGTTTATAGTGAGTTTTTAACATGACGTTAAGTTATAAAGTTTAATGTAAATATATAATAGTGTGAAATACTGTCGAAAAGGGTCGTTCTTGTTCTGTTCCCGACTGCAAATCTAATTATGCTAGTGAACCTCATACAAATTTAATTGTCCTAAAGAAAAATGTTTATGGGATAAGTGCTACAGGAACATACATGGTAAAAATGACAAATTGGGAGTTGGAAATGTCATCCAGTGACGGAAGTTGATTTTGGAGTCGAAAGGGTATCACCTTTTCGAGAAATTTACCAATAGTAGACAGGATACTATTAGGGCGGTAGTTTTGAGGCTGCCTGGTGCTTTCCCCATGCTTCTGGGACATTATGACCTTGGCTCGTTCCCAAGTGTAGAGGAGGTAGTTTTGCTGCAAACAGGAGTTGAAAATTTTTGTAAAGTGCGCCAGGGCTTTTCTCGGGAGATTCTTGAGTTCCTCATTAGTCACCCTGTCCGGGCCGGCGGCTTTCCCATTAGGTAGCTTCCTAATGAGCTTGTAGACTTCCTGCGGTGCTGTGAGTTGCAACTGTTTCTCATTCCTCTGTGCCACCCAGTTTTGTACCCATGCATGGACTTCCCGTTCTAACTCGGGCTTCGCCGCAGGATTCTCTGTGAATATTTCTGCCAGACAGTCTACAAAATCCTCGGCTTTCTCCTCGTAGGAGAAGTGCAGGCCGAGGCGACTGTGCAGCGCCTCAGAGCTTTGGTTACATCTGATCTTATTTCTCTCCCCTTAATACTGCAAGAATTGCTATAAAGTATTCAAATAACCTATAAGAAACATAGACATGACATTTGTGGTAGACTTAAATATTTTTCCTTGTCATAACCAACTGAGTGCATGTAAAATGTATATTTGCAGTTACGTTATTTCTACACTTCGTTAATTCCACACTCTTCATATAGGCATATGAAACAGTTTTATGAAAATGTATTTTAATAGAGGTATATGCATATAGGTATATACATCTCTCTCGCTTTCAAAAGATGATTGATTCATCACTAATGGAAATTGATACATGCGGTAGCAGGTAAAAACCCTTAAAGTTATACATATTTCAAAAGACTTCGTTTCTAGAAAACAAGGATTTATTAGTTCCATATTTTCCTAGTATGCACCATTCGTGGAGTAAGGTCTAATGAGATGCAAGCTAATTAGATCTAAGCCTTATCCAAAAAATATAATTACAGTTCGCTATTAAACTTTATAAAAATAATTAATCTTCTTTAATTTTCCAAGCAAGTACGTATAGCGGCATCGGTCGGCCAGAGGAGTTACTACATCAATCGGCAAACGGTTGCTCTCCTAGCGGAAGACAATGAAATTAACACGTCACACGAGGACCGGTGTGTAGTGTGATATATCAACGAGTAACCAACCTTCCAATAGATTAGTTTGTAAGTGTTGTTACATAATTATCAATTTGCACCGAATCGCATTTTTAGGTGTGTGTAGCTCTAGTGTAATAGTGCGTGGTGAACAATATATCAGCGTATTTGTGCATTTGACTGAGTTATTTACGCAAATTAGTGTTACTTTGTGCAAATGACCTGTATTGCCTCAGTGCCGTATTTTAAGTGAATGTAAGTGAACCTTTAGGGTTCTCTTAGGGATTCATGGGGTAGGATTAGGCTGTTTATTTTTGGTTTGACATACCTTGTGCCAGTACAATGGACCCGGTTGACAGACTCTATATTTGCATGATGTTACAGTTTTCAGTTTTTGTTGGTTTTGACGGCATGGTTTTACATACAGCCCATACGGCGTCCCTTTATGGGCGCAAAGAGAACAGCTTTAGTAGGTTTGTTTTCTCTTAGGTGCTCCAGTTTATCATTGAATATTATGTTTTTTTGTGATTTTTTACATATATAGCACACACTCACGCACGCACTCATGGGCATACGTAGTACGTCCCTCGCACTCACACACTCATTCACGCACACTTCACTTCACTTTGTACACTATTTACACTCAGCTGTCCTGCTGTGCGTCAGCATGCTGCTCAGTTCCTAGGGCAACCGGGAGTGGCGGTCCTTATTTACAATATTATCACCGGTTAAAGTTTGCGGTGTTTTGGCTCACCTTTTCCGATGTTATGGATTAAAGGGATTGTATGCCGATGAAGGCGCGCCCAAATGGAGGAGGCTGTTTTTTCTAATGCCTCGGAGATGGTCGGGATGCGGACTTCCTTGTGGAGGGCGTCGTTTGTGGCGCGGATGGGAGCGTGTTGGATTTTCCTAAGGGAGAGGTATTGCACGGTTTGAAGGTATTTGATGGTTGTTTTGGATACGTTTGCCCAGGCCACACATGCGTATAGAACCACTGGCAGATTGAATGACTTGTACAAGATAACATTCGAGCGGAGTTTCAATTGTTTACTCCTAAATATGAGCGCTCACATCTTTAATCGCTGCCACCTTTTGTTTGCAATATCTTTTATGTGGGTATACCAGTTCATTGTGCGTGTCAAAGTCACGCCGAGTTACTTGACCTGATGACGTCAGCGCAATGCTTGACCACCGAACGTTAGGTCCATAGCCGAAGGGCGCCGTATTAAAAAATGGATAAGCTGGAATTTATTTGCATTAAGTTTATTCTTCCAGTCATGGAGCAATGAAAGGAAGCGGTCAATATACCGCTGCATCTCTAATAGGCCAAAACGAGGATTTTTATAGTGATTGTATATTGCAGTGTCGTCAGCGTACATGGAAACTGTGCATCTAGCGTCCACGGGGAAGTCGTTTTTACACAGTATGTGCAATAGCGGGGACATGATGGCCCCTTGCGGGACGCTAGCATGCATGACTCTCCCTTAGAAGAGGAGCGGCCCATTTGGACGTAGAATCGTCTGTTTTCTATAAAGTTGTGCAGCAGTGCTAATGAATTTTGTAGTCCGGGAAACCTTTGGTGCAGATTGTAAATGAGCCGTTGTGCCGGCACAGAACAAATGCAGCTTCTACTTCCAGAAATAGCGCAACGATGAAATCCCATTTTTACATTGCTCTGTCACGTTATCAATTTATTTTAAGAGTAGTAGATCTGTTGAATGTTGTTTCCGAAAGCCGAATTGGGAGTTTGACATGTCATCCATTGACGAAAGTTGATTTTGGTGTCGAAAGAGTACAACTTTTTCGAGCAATTTACCAATAGTAGACAGGAGACTATTAGGTTGGTAGTTTTGAGGCTGCCTGGTGCTTTCCCCCTGCTTCGGGAGCATTATGACCTTGGCCCGTTCCCAGTTAGTTTAGCTGCAAACAGGAGTTGAAAATTTTTGTAAAGTGCACCAGGGCTTTTCTCAGGAAATGCTTGAGTTCCTCATTAGTCACCCTGTCCGGTACGGCGGCTTTCCCATTAGATAGTTTCCTAATGAGTTTGTTGACTTCCTGCGGTGTTGTGAGGGGCAACTGTTTCTCATTCCTCTGTGCCACCCAGTTTTGTACCCATGCCTGGACTGCCCGTTCTAACTGGGGGTTCGCCGCAGGGTTCTCTGTAAATATTTCTGCCAGACAGTCTGCAAAAACCTCGGCTTTCTCCTCGCAGGAGAAGTGCAGGCCGAGGCAACTGTACAGCACCTCAGTGCTTTGGAGACATCTCGTCTTATTTCTCTCACACTTATTCTTTAAGAACTGCTATAAAATATTCCAATACTGTATAAGGAACGTAGACATGACATTTGTGGTAAAATGAAATATTTCCTCTGTCATAAATAAGAGAGTGCATGTAATATGTATATTTGCAGTTAGGTTATTTCCACACTTCTTTAATTTCACGATTTTAAATAGGCATATGAATCAGTTTTATGAAAATGGATTTTCATATGGGTATATAAATATAGGTATATACGGCTCTCTCGCTTTCAAAAAAGTTTTCTTGAAACGGAATAGAAATTGATGCATGGGTTTGAAAGTAAAAAACCCTTAAATTTATACGTATTTCAAAAGACTTCTTTTCTAGAAAACAAGTATTTATTACTTCCATATTCTCCTAGAATGCATCGGTCGTGGAGTTAGCTCTAACGGGATGCAAGCCAATTAGAGCTAAGCCTTATCCAAAGAATATAATTACAGTTCGCCATTAAACTTTATAAAAATAATTAATCTTCATAATTTTTCTCAGCAATTACGTATCGCGGCATCCGCTTGCCAGACGTGTTACTACATCAATCGGCAAACGTTTGCTCTCCTAGCGGAAGACAATGAAATTAACACGTCACACGAGGACCGGAATATAGTGTGATATATCAACACCTACTCCAATTCTCAGACCATAATACAAGTATCGATTTTAGCAAAAATGGCGCCGCTCGTGGCCCAGCATGTTACGTTATGTTTATATACGGAGTGAAGCATGTGTTTGTTTACTTTGATTGAGTGTTTTCAGAATTAACGTAACTCACATTAACGTGGCAAATAGTGAGTTTATAGTGAGTTTTTAACATAACATTAAGTTTTAATTTTTATGTAAGTATATAATGGTGTGAAATACTGTCGAAATGGTTCGTTCTTGATCTGTTCTCGACTGCAAATCTAATTAGGGTAGTGAACCTCATACAATATTTAAATGTCCTAAAGAAAAATCTTTATGGGATAAGTAGTACACGAACATACATGGTAAACATTTTGAAGTAAATGACAAAACTGTAATTTGTATTCTTCATTTTGAGCAGACTTTGTGGTTAAGTTAAACATTTTTCCAGCAAATTATGTTGAGGCAATTCGTCTCTCTCGAAAAGTACCAAAATTAGCTGAAGATGCCTACCCTACGATTTTTAATAATCAGCCATCCTATCACACGGTAAAGTTCAACCAGAAAACACGAAATCCTGATGAACATATGCAAGACATTTTACCGAGAGTGAAGATAATTTTAATAATTGGTGTGCAATTGGTAGTTTTGAGTCCTTAAAAATGGAAGTGGTGAGGAAATATTTTAACATATTAATAGTCATTATTAAAGATGATTAGTTATGTTCTTTTCTATAACATTCATGAACCCAGCTTAACTGATATTCCTACACTTAATGTGAGTTTCACAGTATTTCATAACCTAGCAGTGAGTATGTTTTGCAATATTATGAACCTACCAGTGACAAATTTTAGATGGACCCTGCAATGTGAAGGAACTGCCACCCTCAAATTTGACATGTGGAGTAAACTGGACAATCTGGTGAGTTTTCTTAAATATTATAGTATAAGCAGATATCCTTACCAGAAAAGGCAAATATGTAAATAATATAACAGAAGCTTTATTACTTGCTACAGTTGATGATGCAGTCCAGTAAGATGAAGTTTGCTTTAGAACAGCTGGACCTAGCCTGTGCTAGTCGGATTAAATGTTCTCCAGATGTTTTGATATGGGCTACAAACATTTCATATGCATATCCAGAAGCATATGAAACAAGAAAAAATTAATGTACTGTCATTACCACATCCTATGTAACTAAGGCAATTTTTAACAAAGATGTACTAGCACATATATTGTGTGAGGGTCCTAAGCCAGGGGTGCTAGTACATCATATATATATATATATATATATATATATATATATATATATATATATATATATATATAAACGAGCCTTTGCTTGTCAATGTGAAGAAGTGTGTGAAAGTGCTGGCAAACATCTCCCTGAACAATTAAATAAAATGTTAAATGAAAAAAAAATGTGTCTGAACACTTATCCAAGAAAGTGTAAAATGGAGAAAGCAGAAGAAAAGTCAGTGTTGAACTTGGAGAGGAAGGAGCTCAAACTTAGCAGCCAGTAAATATTTCAGGTCAGCTTTTTCGTTTTCTTTTTCTTTCTTTCTTTTCTTGTAACTGTGTTCATGATTATACCATTTATGTTGTGTTCAAGAAAAACTTAACTTATGTTTAATTTAACGTTTTCCTCTATGTTTGTACTGTGCAAAGTGTTAAATGCTTATGAGTTGTCATGCCTTATAAGTTAAATTTTGATTTTAAGTATAAGTTGGAAAATGCAGTGTGTCGTGCTACTATATGTGATAAATAATTAGGATTTGTCATGGTGCTTTTTATTTATGTTATTATACGTTTTGGTTGAACGTATAAAGTGATAAATGTTTAGGAGCTATCTTACTGCTTCTTAATATGGATTATATTTGGTCCATTGTATATAGTTTCCTATTTTGCGTAACCAGAGTTGCTGGGCTTGAACGGGCGCCATCTTGGAATCTTCATTAAGGTCTGAGTATTGGAGTTGGTGTTGGATATATCAACGAGTAAACAACTTTCCAATAGATTAGTTTGTAAGTGTTGTTACATAATTATCAATTTGCATCGAATCCCATTGTTAGGTGTGTATAGTTCTAGTGTAATAGTGCATGGTGAACAATATATAAGCGTTTTTGTGCAATTGACTTTGTTATTTACGCAAATTAATGTTATTTTGTGCAAATGACCTATGTTGGCTCTGTGCCGTATTTTTAGTGAATCTAAGTGATGCTTTAGGATTCTTTTCGGGATTCATGGGGTAGGTGTAGGCTTTTTATTTTTGTTTGATATTCCTGGTGCCGGTACAATGGACCCAGCTGACAGACTGTATATTTGCATGATATTACAGTTTTCAGTTTTTGTTGGTTTTGAGGTCATGGCTTTACATAAAAGCCATACGGTGACATTGTATGGGCGCACCTAAAATAGCTTTAGTTAGGTCGTTTTGTTTTAGGTTCTCCAGTTCTTCCTTGAAATTTTTTGTGATTTTATTTAGATGTATAACACTCACGCGCTCACACACACACACACTAACGCACGCACTCATGGGCATACGTAATACGTCCCTCGCACTCACACACCCATTCAGGCAAACTTCACTTCAATTTGTACACTACTTACACTTAATTGTCCTGCTGTGTGTCCGCATTTCGCTCAGTTCCTTGGGCAGCCTGGGAGTGGCGGCCCCTGCTGGCGGTTTGAGAGGTCTTGGGCCGGGAACTTTGGGCGCGCAATGGCTGGTGAGCCGTCCTTATTTACAGCATTTTCACCCGTCTAAGTTTGCAGTGTTTTGGCTCACCTTTTCCGATGTTATGGATGAAAGGGTTAGAATGCCGACGAATGGGAGAGCCTTGGCAGTGTTTCAAGGTATTTGATGGTTGTTTTATATGCGTTTGCCCAGGCCACACATGCGTATAGAACCACTGACAGAATGAACGAGTTGTACAAGATAACCTTCGAGCAGACTTTCAGGTGTTTACTCCTAAACATGGGGGCGCACATCTATAATTGCTGCCGCCCGTATTTGGCAATATCTTTTATGTGGGTGTACCAGCTCATTGTGCGCGTCCCCTTGGGGGACGCCAGCATGCATGACTCTCCGCTTAGAAGAGCAGCCGCCCACTTGGACGTAGAAGCGTCTGTATTCTAAAAATTGTGCAGCAGTGCTAAGGAATTTTGGAGTCCGGGAAACCTTTGGTGCAGCTTGTAAATCAGGCCGTTGTGGCCGCATCGAACAAATGCAGCTTCTACGTCCAGAAATAGCGCCAAAGTTGAAATCCCATTTTACATTGCTCTGTCACGTAAGCAATTAATCTTAAGAGTAGTAGATCTGTTGAATGTTGTTTTGGTCGGGATGCGGACTTCTTGATGTAGGGAGTCGTTTTTTGTGCGGATGGGAGCGGATAGGAATTTCCTAAGGGAGAGGTTTTGCAGGGTTTGAAGCTATTTGATAGTTGTTTTGAATGCGTTTGCCCAGGCCACACATGCGTATAGAACCACTGACAGAATGAACGACTTTAACAAGGTAACCTTCGAGCGGAGTTTCAGTTGTTTACTCCTAAATATGGGGTGCACATCTTTAATCGCTGCCGCCCTTTGTTTGCAATATCTTTTATGTGGGTGTACCAGATCTTTGTTCGTGTCAAAGTCACGCCGAGGTATTTGACCTAATGACGTCACTGCAATACTTGACCACCGAACGTTAGGTCATTAGCCAAAGGGCGCCGCATTGAAAAATGGATAAGCTGGCATTTATTTGCATTCATTTTAATTTTACAGTCATGGAGCCATGAAAGGAAGCGATCATTATACCGCTGCATCTCGAATAGGCTGAAACGCCGATTTTTTTATGGTGGTTGTATATTGCAGTGTCGTCAACCTACATGGCCACCTTGCATCTGGGGTCCCTTATACTGTAATATTTGCTATCAAGGATTCAAATAATGTATAAGGAACGTAGACATGAAGTTTGTGGTAAAATGAAATATTTTCCTGTCATAAAGAACAGAGTGCATGTGAAATGTATATTTGCAGTTAGGTTATTTACACACTTCGTTAGTTCCACACCTTTCAGTAGGTATATCTCTCACGCTTTCAAAAGATGTTAGACACATTGAAAGTGGAAATTGATATAAGGGTTAAAAAGTAAAACACCTTAAAGATATACAAATTTCAAAAGACTTCTTGTCTTGAAAACATGTATTTATTACTTCCATATTCTCCTAGTATGCATTATTTATGGTGTTGGCTCTAACAAGGTGCAAGACAATTAGATCTAAGCCATATCCAAAGAATATAAATACAATTCGCTATTAATCCTTCTAACAATAATTGATCTTCATTAATTTTATAAGCAACTAAGTATGGCGACATCTGGCGGCCTGACATGTTACATCATCAATCGGCAAACGGTCGCGCTCATAGCGGAAGTCAATGTAATTAACACGTCGCACGAGAACCGGAGTGTAGTGTGATATACCAACGAGTAAGCAATTTTCCAATAGGTTAGTTTGTAAATGTTGTTACAGAAGTATCAATTTGCATCGAATCGCATTGCCAGGTGTGTATAGTTCTTGTGTAATAGCGCGTGGTGAACAATATATCAGCGTTTTTGTGCATTTGAATGAGTTATTTACGCAATTTAGTGCTATGTTGTGCAAATGACGTGTGTTGGCTGTGCCGTATTTTTAGTGAATCTAAGTGAAGCTTTAGGATTCTCTTAGGGATTCATGGGGTAGGCTTAGGCTTTTTGTTTTCGTTTGATATACCTGGTACTAACACAATGGACCCGGCTGACAGACTCTATATTTGCATGATGTTACAATTTTCAGTTTTTGTTGGTTTTGACGGCATGGCTTTACATACAGCCCATACAGCGTCTCTTTATGGGCGCACCGAGAACAGCTTTAGGTAGTTCGTTTTCTTTTAGGTGCTCCAGTTTTTCCTTGAATATTATGTTTTTTGTGATATTTTACATATATAGCACACACACATTCACGCACGCACTCAGGGGCATACGTAGTACGTCCCTTGCACTCACACACTCATTCACGCACACTTCACTTCACTTTGTACAATATTTACACTCAGCTGTCATGTTGTGCGGCAGCATGTCGCTCAGTTCCTTGGGCAGCCCGGTACTGGCAGTCCTTATTTACAATATTTTCACCCGTTAATTTTTGCGGTGATTTGGCTCACCGTTTCCGACGTTATGGATTAAAGGGTTTTTATCCTGACGAATGCGTGCCCAAATGGAAGAGGCTCTTTTTACCAATGCCTCGGGGATGGTCGGGATGCGGACTTCTTGATGGATGGAGTCGTTTGTGGGGCGGAGGGTAGCGGATAGGAATTTCTTAAGGGAGAGGTTTTGCAGGGTTTGAAGTTATTTGATGGTTGTTTTGGATGCGTTTGCCCAGGCAACACATGCGTATAGAACCACTAATAGAATGAACGACTTGTACAAGATAACCTTCGAGCGGAGTTTCAGTTGTTTACTCTTTCATATGGGGGCGCACATCTTTAATCGCTGCCGCCCTTTGTTTGCAATATCTTTTATGTGGGTGTACCAGTTCATTGTGCGTGTCAAAGTGACGCCGAGGTATTGACCTGATGACGTCAGCGCAATACTTGAACACCGAAAGTTAGGTCCATAGCCAAAGGGCGCCGCATTGAAAAATCTATAAGCTGGCATTTATTTGCATTAATTTTAATTTTCCAGTCATAGAACCATGAAAGGAAGCGGTCATTATACCACTGCATCTCGAATAGGCGGAAACGAGGATTTTTATGGTGGTCGTATATTGCAGTGTCTTCAGCGCACATGGCCACGTTGCATCTGGCATCCACGGGGAAGTCGTTGGAAACAGTTTGTACAATAGCGGGGACATGATGGCCCCTTGCGGGACGCCTGCATGTATGAATCTCCCCTTAGAAGAGGAGCCGCCCACTTGGAGGTTGAATCCAGAGGGTCTACTCCTATTAGCCTTGAACCCGTAGGAACAAGACCCGGGCCTCTTTCAACCAGGGAGTTATCCGAGCTGTCCCTTAAAGGGCGCCCGGCATCCTCCGTGGGGCTTTCCATTAGGGCAAGACCTAGTTTCCTAACAAGCCCCCCCCCCATCTGGTCCTAGGGACACAAGACGGGCCGGAAGTGGATACGCCACTTACGCGCGTCAACACTCAAGGTGAAGACTACCGATATGACCTCGGTGGGGCCGCCTGGTGATCTAGCACACCTTCTACTAGCTAAGCAGGCTAGTACCCGGAAACCTAATGGCTTCCCTCAACACCGTCCGAAGACGTACCCAATCTCCCACGGGTATCGGGAACACACTGCCTCCTCGAGACCATCCCAATCCGAACAACTCCCGAAGGAGGGGCTCGGCTGTTCGGCCCGAGGTTCCTCTAGTAACGTCAGAGGTACCACGAGTGCTAAGGGTCCGCAGCGCCCGCACTTTGGCAGCTGAAAGGTACGGATCCCTTCCCCTAAGGGGCCACTTGGAGGTAGAAGCGTCTGTTTTCTAACAAGTTGTGCAGCAGTGCTAAGTAATTCTGGACTGCGGCAAACTTTCGGTGCAGTTTATAAATCAGGCCGTTGTGCCAGAAACGATCAAATGCAGCTTCTACGTCCAGAAATAGCGCCAAAGTTTAAGCCCCATTGTTAAACTGCTCCGTCACGTTATCACTTAATCTTAAGAGTTGTAGATCTGTTGAATCTTGTTTTCGAAAGACGAATTGGGAGTTTGACATGTCATCCATTGACGAAAGTTGATTTTGGTGTCGAAAGAGTAAAACTTTTTCGAGCAATTTACCAATAGTAGACAGGAGACTATTAGGTTGGTAGTTTTGAGGCTGCCTGGTGCTTTCCCCCTGCTTCGGGAGCATTATGACCTTGGCCCGTTCCCAGTTAGTTTAGCTGCAAACAGGAGTTGAAAATTTTTGTAAAGTGCACCAGGGCTTTTCTCAGGAAATGCTTGAGTTCCTCATTAGTCACCCTGTCCGGTACGGCGGCTTTCCCATTAGATAGTTTCCTAATGAGCTTGTTGACTTCCTGCGGTGCTGTGAGTTGCAACTGTTTCTCATTCCTCTGTGCCACCCAGTTTTGTACCCATGCCTGGACTGCCCGTTCTAACTGGGGGTTCGCCGCAGGGTTCTCTGTAAATATTTCTGCCAGACAGTCTGCAAAAACCTCGGCTTTCTCCTCGCAGGAGAAGTGCAGGCCGAGGCAACTGTACAGCACCTCAGTGCTTTGGAGACATCTCGTCTTATTTCTCTCACACTTATTCTTTAAGAACTGCTATAAAATATTCCAATACTGTATAAGGAACGTAGACATGACATTTGTGGTAAAATGAAATATTTCCTCTGTCATAAATAAGAGAGTACATGTAATATGTATATTTGCAGTTAGGTTATTTACACACTTCGTTAATTCCACACCTTTCATATAGGTATATATCTCTCGCTTTTAAAAGATGTCACCCATTAGTCACCCTGTCCAGTACGGCGGCTTTCCCATTAGATAGCTTCCTAATGAGCTTGTTGATTTCCTGCGGTGTTCTGAGGGGCAATTGTGCCTCATTCCTCTGTGCCACCCAGTTTTTTACCCATGCCTGGACTTCCCGTTCTAACTGGGGGTTCGTCGCAGGGTTCTCTGTAAATATTTCTGCCAGACAGTCTGCAAAAACCTCGGCTTTCTCCGCGGAGGAGAAGTGCCGGCCGAGGCGACTGTGCAGCACCTCAGTGCTTTGAAGACATCTCGTCTTATTTCTCTCACACTTATTCTTTAAGAATTGCTATAAAATATTCAAATACTGTATAAGGAACGTAGACATGACATTTGTGGTAAAGTGAAGTATTTCCTCTGTCATAAACAACAGAGTGCATATAAAATATATATTTGCAGTTAGGTTATTTACACACTTCGTTAATTCCACACCTTTCATGTAGGTATATATCTCTCGCTTTTAAATGATGTAAGACACTTTAAAAGTAGAAATTGATAAATGGGGTAAAAAGTAAAACACCTTAAAGATACACATATTTCAAAAGACTTCTTCTCTCGAAAACAAGTATTTTTTACTTCCATATTCTCCAAGTATGCAACATTCATGGTGCTGGCTCTAACGAGATACAAGACAATGAGATCTAAGCCATATCCAAAGAATATAGTTACAATTCGCTATTAATCTTTATAACAATATTTGATCTTCATTAATTTTATAAGCAAGTACGGATGGCGACATCAGGCGGCCTGACATGTTACTTTATGAATCGGCAAACGGTCGCTCTCCTAGCGGAAATCAATGAAATTAACACGTCGCACGAGTACCGGAGTGTATTGTGATTTATCAACGAGTAAACAACTTTTCAATAGATTAGTTTGTAAATGTTGTTACAGGATTGTCAATTTGCATCGAATGGCATTGCCAGGTGAGTATAGTTCTATAGTAATAGTGCGTGGTGAACAATATTTCAGAGTTTTTGTGCATTTGATCGAGTTATTCACGCAAATGAGTGTTATTTTGTGCAAATGACGTATGTGGGTAAGTGCCGTATTTTAATGAATCATAGGGAAGCTTTAGGATTATCTTAGGGATTCATGGGGTAGGCTTAGGCTTTTTAGTTTTGTTTGATATACCTGGTGCCGGTACAATGGACCCGGCTGGCAGACTCTATTTTTGGATGATATTACAGTTTTCAGTTTTTTTTGGTTTTGACGCTATGGCTTTACATATAGACCATACGGCATCCCTTTATGGGCGCATCGAGAACAGCTTTAGTAAGTTCGTTTCTTTTAGGTGCTCCAGTTTTTCCTTGAAAATTATGTTGAAAATTTTTGTGAGGTGCACCAGGGCTTTTCTCGGGAGATGTCCGGGCTGTAGGCTTTCCCATTAGGTAGTTTCATAATGAGCTTGTAAACTTCCTGCAGTGTTGTGAGGGCAAGTGTTGCTCATGCTTCTGTGCCACCCAGTTTTGTATCCATGTCTGGACTTCCCGTTCTAACTCGGTGTTCTTCGCATGTTTCTCTGTGAATTTTTCTGCCAGACAGTCCGCAAAAACCTCGGCTTTCTCCTCGGAGGAGAAATGCAGGCCAAGGCGAGTGTTCAGCGCCTCAGTTCCTGATTTGGCGACAAGGAGACTTTAAATGTCTTTAATAATTTGCACAAGGGTAGGTCCGAATGTGTGGTGTTTAATAATTTCTGCTCCCACTGTTCAATTTTCCTGAGTTTAATTTGTTGCCGAATGATGTTGTGTAGCCATTTTGCTGGCACTTTGGTCTCGGGCTGCCGGGTAAGCCGCCAAAGTCTCGTCAAGCTCCGCCCCCTGGCGATGAGCTTCTCCACCTCAGGGTAGGTGCAAAACCTGGGTTTGCTTATGGTATAGCTGGTAGAATTTCTTTTGGCCGTGTGCAGCGATGTTGCGTAATTTTCAATGGCGGCGTCAATGTATACCTCGCTGTAGTATGACAGCCTAGGCTTCGCCATCCTCTGCATTTCGAGCGTACAGTTATTCCAGTCTATATCTGCGCGCCTCAAAGGGCCGGTCAAACCGGTCGCGATGGCGCCGCAATTGTCGAAATACACTGGAAGATGGTCGGAGTCCAGGCTGTGATACACAATGAAGTTTTTTCCTTGTGCCGCATTATTTGTACGAAGTCCAACATTTCAGGGTCGAAGTGCCCTGTTTTGTGCCTAAATGTGGGTTCTGGAGGAATATGAACCTCGAGGTCGTCATTTTCTGTTATAAGTTCTACCAGGAGATTGCCAGTCGCGTCCGCTCGGCGGGAGTACCACCAGGGATGCCGGGCATTGAAATCTCCTGCAATTATATCGTGCTTCCTAATTGCGAGGATTGGTTCGCGGTCTTGTCGGAAATCGGGAGAGTGGGGAGGGGGCGATAGAGGGCTACCAGCATCTCCGTTGTCCTGTTAATACGTATTTTAAGAGACGTGCACTCTAACGCTGTTAGTGGTGTCAGCGTGACAGGGGCATGATCAACCTTGCTTTTGAGTAAAATGTCGGTTCCACTCCCTGTCTGCCATTCTGTCATTCCGAAAAGTATGGTAACCACTGAGTTTAAAATTGTACTCTTGTTTTAATTTTGTTTCGAAAATAAATGCGACATCAATTTTATTACGCCACAGGTAGTTCTCAAGTTCGTGCTGCTGCCAGTAGATGCCGCCGGCATTCCACAGGAGCGCGCGAGTTAGAGTTGTACCTTCCCTTGTTTGAGCCATTTAATTGAAGACTTCTGAGAGGAACCATATTACAGCTTCTATTTTTCCAAAGTGCTGCTGCAGGTTTTAAACTTCGTATCGAAGGGCCGTAGCTTTGGTAGGATTGCTTGGATATTCAGTTCCTTAAGGAGACTGAATACCTCTTTTGTGCCACCCAGGGCGCCAGAAGAAGCCTGGGTGTGAGGAGCTGTTGGAGGTTGGTCAATTTGTATCGGCACGGGTGCCGTTTGCCCTCTCATGGTGCCTGCAAATGAGACGCCTTCTCTGACCAGGGCCGGGTTGGCAATGGCTCTTAGCCCTGTATGAGCACTTTGGGGTGCCCTGGCTTTGGTTGCCAGTTGGCGACGGTGGCATTCGTTGCGGAAGGTCTCGCAACCTCTATAGCTGGCAGGGTGCGTCTCCACACAGTTCGCATAGTGGGGTGTAACGTCCTGCTTGGCCATCTTCGGGCAGTCAGCTAAGCAGTGGAGGCCACCGCAGAGGACACACCGGGAGGTCATCTGGCACATTTTATATATGTGCCCTAACTGCTGGCAGTTAAAGCATTGAGTAAAATTGCGGTTTGTTTACAAGACCTCCACGGTGACCATGATATGGCACACCTCTCGTTCTTGCAACAAGTTCTGATTTTTTGTGGTTCTGTCTAGTGTAACTTGGAATATTGGCAGGGGCCTGCCATGGGATTTAAGCTGGCGTACCTGAACGCCGGTGTAGCCTTTCCCCTCCAGGTCTTCTTGGATGAAGCCCTCCTCGAAGTCCTCGGGAAGCCGCTTCAGGGTGTAGCGGAGGGGCTGGTCGCTCCTGAAGGTGAAGCTGAAATTTTCAATGCCGAAGTTCTTCAGTAGCGCCATGGTCGGCACTGCATCCTGCTTCCGTTGAAAAAAGAGCTTCAGGCACGGGCGTGTCGTCTGCAGATTGTATTTTCTGGCGGAAAGAGAGCTCCGGAGGATGCGGAGAACTTTTAGCTTCTGGCGACCGTCGAGAACGACGATACGCGGCGGCTTTTGGGCGTCAGTTGAACGAGTGATTGTAGCGTCGGTAGTCGGGGTGGGGCTAGTCGTAGAGGGGGACGGTTGTGAGTGTTGTATTATGTGAAATGCTCGGGTGGATCTTTGTGGTTTTGGGAGCGCGGGTGTTGGATTTGAACGTCCTGGCAAATTGCCGTCGGGTTTTGTTGGCGTCGGTTGATCAATGACCTCATCCTCCGCAGATGAAGAGAGTGCCGCGTATCTATTCGCCGTGTTGAGCGGCAGGTTGAGGTGCCATGTCTTATTTTTTCTTTTTCCCGGTATGGGTTCCCGGACGCTCACCATCGGTATCCGATTCCTGGCCACTGCTCCGATGTAAGGGGCGCTTTCTTTGTGGGCCGGCTTGCCACCATTCGCTGAGCTGCACTAGATAACGCTTTTTAATAGCGTGCTCTTGGTACCAGCGCGCCAGGTCAGTAGCAAATTTTAGGAAATCCCGGGACTCCGGGGCCACGGTTTCCAGGATTTCTTGGCGGTGAGAGAGCTCCTTCTGGAGCTCTTTAACTTCTTGGGATAGTTTTTGGAATTTTCGTGCCATCTGCTCGTCCTCCGTGCTGCTCTGGTCGATGGAGACGTCACCGCTGGTGGATGGTGCAGCCAATGGTGCTCTGAGAGGAGGATTGTGGCTGCTAGTGGTAGGCTGTGCATCTATAAAGGCGACCGGCTGACCGCCTCGATGTCTGGCGGGTGGTTATGGGCTGCAGCTGCTGCTACGGCCGGCTGACCGAGTAGAAGCATTAGTGAGCCAGCCGCTTGGCTGGCACATTGAGGTAGGTATGCTGTTGCCGCAGTTCGGCCGCCACCTTGGAGCAGCGCAAGTGCTGCTGGGAGCGGTTTGGCTTGAGGAACCTACTTGTTGCGTGCAACAAGGGCACATAGCCGCGCTTCCGATGCCGCTTTCGGCGGGGTTTAGGCGCCTTGATCCTGGTCAGTGGCACTTTGACATCTCACTGTTATTAAAACACACACACACACACACACACACACACGCACACACACTCACACTGTTATTGCACTGTTTCCACTACCTATCTATTTGCATTACAAATGCAATTTGCACATTTTCCACTACTTTACAAAGACACTGTAACAGTAGTTTCGAGTTATATTTAGAAAAGTTTATAAATTTAAAAAATGATTATGTAAATATATGTAGTAATTTAAATAAGTAAAATATATGTAATTTTGTGATTGGCCGTAGTAATAATTGTATGGCGGAATGTTGTGATGTGGAATTAAATCGGCCAATCACAAAATTGAGATAGGAGTAACGATAGTTACGGAAAATCAATAATGTGGATTGAGATGTTTTGTAATGGTGAGTGTGATGAATAGTGGTGCAGGATCAAGTACTTTTATGTAATAATTGGAACTTTTTAAATATAACAAAGTAAGAATTTATCGATATGTTGGAATTATCCTGAAAGTGACTGGAAAAGGAAGTTCAAGTAAAGTGTAATTCAGATAATACAATTAAATTGTTACAAAATTTGAATTCTCCGAAAATTTATTCCGAACCACGCCTGAATCCAAGATTCTCATGACTCTTATTCAATCATACACAATCATCAAGAAACAACTCAAAATACAACGAATTAACCCGGTTATATCGGGGTTCTCGACGTGGGTCTTCGAAAAGTCAACGTGCATCCCATCTCAAACATAGAAATCCCTCACCAAATTGCGCCCGAACGTGTGGCTGATTAAGACGGAGACAAATAAATTACGGATAAAGAACTCCTGTCCCAAATGGCGCCGCAACGTGTGTGCAAATAGGATAAAGAAGAGTGAGGATTAAAACCTCGTAGTGCTACGTGGGAATATACGAGGAAAGGAGAAAGAAGAGAGAAGAAAGAAGGAAAAAAAAACTTGTTTAAAGTGAGTGAAATTAAAAAAAAAAATAGTAGAGTAGATCTATGTTGCTAAGACATCAGAAAATAGTTTAAAAGATGGTGAGTAGAAAAGAAATAATAGTGGAAGGAGAAGCTAGTGATGGTGTAGGAATTAATAGGGAAGATGCAGGATTAAGCAAATGGAATGAAATGTGTAGAGTTTAACGCCTGCTTTTACTACATACGGCATCGCAGGCGATGACACTAATGGTACATGAGATGAAGATGGAGTACCGGTGGAATGAGATGGCGGGAAAACCGGAGATCCCGGAGAAAACCCGCCCCAGTGCCGTGTTGTCCACTACAAATCTCACTTTGCGGTCGCCTGGGATCGAACCCAGGACTCCTCGGTGAGAGCCAAGCGGTCTAACCACTGAGCCACGGCGCCGCCGGATTTAGTAAAGATAACGAACATGTTGAGTAATTTCGATGCTAAAATAGGAGATGTAAATGCTAAAATAGAAGATTTAAGATCAGAGTTGAGTGATGTAAAATCAGATTTGAAATCATATTTGAGTGATGTAAAATCAGATGAAAAAGCAGAGTTGAGTGATGTAAAATCAGAGTTGAGTGTTGTAAAATCAGAATTAAAACAAGATCTTGAACAAAATATAAATGAATTGAGGGAAGAATTAGCTCAGAATAAAGACAATATTAAAGATTTGAAACAAAGTATGTGCAATTTAGATGTTAATGTAAGACAGGTATTGGCAGAAAATGTGAGCAATTTAGAGGTTTGTTTGTCACAAAACTTAAAAAAGGAATTGAAAGGTGAAATAGCACAAGAAATTAGAGAGGGAAGAAAAGTATGTAAAGAGAATATGGAAAGGTTATTGCAAACAATAGAACAGAATAAGAATGAAAAGAGACAGGAAATTATGGAATTAAGAGAAATAATTCTGGAAACTAGGTTAGGTCAGGATATTGTGAAACAAGAAATAAGAATGGAATTAAGAAACAAATAAAAATTAAGTAAACATATATGTAGTTTTGTGATTGGCCGTAATAATAATTGTATGACGTGATGTTGTGACGTGGAATTAAATCGGCCAATCATAAAATTAAGATAGGAGTAACGATAGTTACGGAAAATCAATAATCTGAATTGAGATGTTTTGTAATGGTGAGTGTGATGATTGGTGGTGCAGGATCAAGTACTTTTTATGTAATAATTGGAACTTTTTAAATATAACAAAGTAAGAATTTATCGATATGTTGGAAGTATCCTGAAAATGACTGGGAAAGGAAGTTCAAGTAAAGTGTAATTCAGATAATACAATTAAATTGTTACAAAATTTGACTTCTCTGACACTTTATTCCGAACCACGCCTGAAACCAAGATTCTCATGACTCTTATTTAATCAAACACAATCATCAAGAAACTACTCAAAATACAACGAATTAACCCTGTTATATCTGGGTTCTCGACTTGGGTCTTCGAGAAGTCAACGTGCATCCCATCTCAAACATAGAAATGCCTCACTAACTTGCGCCCGAACGTGTGGCTGATAAAGATGGAGACAATTACGGATAAGGAATTCCTGTTCCAACACGCACATGTATTTTAAGTATATTCGTGCACACAGTGCTTCGGCACTACACCGAAAACTATGACGTAACACCTTATCACACTAGTTCAGCAGAGCTCGATATAAAATTCACAACTATATGCTGAGGAACAAACTTCAGTACGCAATCCAAAAAATACACACCAGTCTCAATAGCATGTCACTGTATCGTATCGTATTCATGTTATTTGCAAGATTTTGAATTTCTTTTATACTTGGTTTCTGTGACACCTTTCCAATACATCATCAAAATCCCCCGTAATAATTTTATATTTAACATTATGAGACTTCGTTGTAAGGTTTATAAGAGACAAACATACAGAAATGTACTGAATAAGCTGATCTTTGCTTCAAGTCATGAATCTTCCGTCTACGTCTAATCCTACCGCCACAACGTCTTGTTTCAAAACAACGTACTTAAATGTTTCCTTCACAAAGTAGGCTTACAATACACAACGCAACTGAACACTCAAACTCTTGTTTCCCACACAAAACTAGCCATAACTGGCCTGAATAGTACGCGATTCACCACTGTAAGCAATCTGGCAACCTTGGTTTGCGTTTCCATAACAACGACCTTCTCCTCCTACCCTTCGCGTCCCTTGCTTGATGTCCTTCACGTATCTTCTTTTAAAAATCAGACTGTATGACTGATAAACCAAGAAAGGAGATTGGCAAAGGAAGACTGAAAGGAGGAGGGGTTTCGAGTCCAACTTACAGGTACCTCAGGCATTTGCTGGCTATGAGGAATGAGGAGAACCTGGAAAAAAGTTAGGCATTTAAACCGCGAAACGTCTATTCACAAGTCAGACCAATAAGTTTCTTGGTCATCCATTTTGACCCCATTATTTTATTATAGCTTTGAGGTTTTAGTAGCTTGATATTTCTATAGACCTGTCAGCAAACTGTTATTTATCGAAATGTCCGCGAATATGGAATTTCAAAGTAAACAGAGAACTGTTCTCGTTTCAAGCATCTAACGCTTACGTCCCTTCTATGCCCTTGTACCTAACTGAAATGTGTATAGTCAAACCGTTTATACAAAAAATGCATTTCGATTAATCTGAAGCAAATAGAAAAATTAATGTTGCCTATAATTATTTGAGAAAGTGGTATAACAATTAACAATTACGGCTAGAGGTAGTTATGGGAATGGAACACACCAGATTTATTGTTACCTAAATTCTAACATTATAGGGAAGGGATATGGAGGTGCTCTCATCAATTAATAGGGTAACACTAGCGCAGATACGGCATTAAAACAAATGAATGGAATTTTGAATATCATAGCCAAACAGTGGGGCGAGGCGCCACGTGGAAGAATGACTGTGAATTTATGATTAAGGATGAGACCACGGTGAGTTTATGTTAAACCAATGGCTCCTTGGTAATTAATCCTACGAAATACACAATGCAGATATGATGATGGGAAGCGTTATGGATCGTTATTGGTTGTGGGAGAGCGGTCGCAGGGGTACCCAACCACATACATCAACATTCCAACCATGCCAACCCTCATATCAGAAACTCTTTAATCCCTAAATACATAATGAAAGGGCATTACTTTCTATCCATGAAATGGTAACGTTGGAATTTACTGGCACAGTTTACGGACAACGGCTACGTAATTTATTGCTCTGCAGCGCTGCATGGCCGACGTCGGTGCACACAACTACATTTTAGCGTCGTAATAGAGTGAGGCTTTACAGCACTAGTCACTTGAACACCACTTCTGGGGTTGCTGAAACACCTTCTCTGCAGCAATACACTCCAATGAAAAATTCAATTCAAAGACTTTACCGGAAATGATTTCTTTGAAAATCCTTAAACACTAATAAGCACCCTTAAATATATAA